>CM066312.1:11165000-11307500 GCA_033807775.1 Saussurea involucrata
GGGACAAAAACCAAATTAAATCCTCTGGGCCGGATTTATCAACTCACATCCCACCACCACAGACCCTAGTAGGGTATACCGAATTCATTTGGTTTAAAAAGGAAAGAAACCAAATTTGCTCTGTATACCCCGCCATGATGTAGGGTATGAGGGGTGGGATGTATTTTTTATAAAAAAGAGTAAACTACACTTTTGGTCCCTGTGGTTTCTTGTTTATAACACTTTTGGTCCCTACAATTAAATGAAAAGAGAGTTGTACCTTGTGGTGTGAAGTCAAATAGAGGAGGGAGAGGTTTGCCGTTTGGCAGAGTTGTGTTTGGGTTCCTCAAGTCATCAAAGAAAGGATGAGTGCAAGCCTCCAGCTGTAGAAGAAAATATATATATATATATATGCTAAGTATTTGTTCGTTTGCTTATTGTCGAATGATTATGGTCGATCGAAAGAGATTAGATTCACTTACAGCGGTACATCGCAGCTTTGGTGAGTACTGGAGCAGGCGCGAAACGAGATCAACGGCTTCGGATGGCACACGCTTGTTGAATATCTGAAAACATAATGAAAAAGTAAGTTTCTCGACCTTAAAAGAAGTTTTCTAGTAGACGCACCCGAAATAACGCTCATCATACTAAAATAGATATTGCAATAAATGATAATAAAAAGTGTTCATTCTATTTTAGAAAATTAAAGGGCTGTTTACTAGGTGCATATAGCGTCTTACCGGGTAAGTAGTGCTTAACGGGTAAGAGATATGTTGTCTTACTGGGTAAGTAGTGTTTAACGGGTAAGAGAAATGTTGTTTACCAACACCTTCTGACCTAACAAATGTTACTTAACAAGATGCTGATACTGTAAGTGCAGATAGGCTTACTTACCCGGTCAGAGCATCTTACCTACTCAAAGCTCACAAACTTTTTTTTTAGTAAACGGTTCTAAACCATGATCATAGATTAGTGATTTTCCATCATTAGTTACAGGTCTTAATAAGTGTAAGGTTATTTTTTTCAATTTATTGAATAATTCATATCAAAACAACAGTTTCTATAGAAATTTTTAGTATTTAATCTCGTGGGGTATATAGAAATTTTTAAAAGTGGTCAAAAATTTATTGTTTACTATATTCGGATTTACGTTTATCTGTAATTCTTCATAATATGGGAAGCCAATAGAACCTATAGATAAGGGAAAATATTATAAATCTTGCTTGAATAAATATTATGGACAAACCTTATGCCATGGATGAGCCTTGATCGTTGGGAACTTGAAGTCGTTGTAATGAGGATTCATGCACTTAATTTCCTCACGTGTTGGAGTACCCAAAATCTAAACGGAAAAATAAAAGATTATTGTTAGAATATGTTTCAAATTAGAAAGTTCGTGATGCCAAGAAGTAAAAATGCCTCAGATTGCATAATTACCTTGATTATTTCTACCAGTTGATCTACACCGCTTTCACCAGGAAAAAGAGGCTGCATGTAATGAATCATCACTAGAATGGATCAGAATGAGGGTAATATTGGAATTTAATCACGAGGAAAAACCAAACCAAACCAAACCAAACAAGTCCTATATATCAGCTAGTTATTATTATTATAGATAATGTAGCTTGGTGAGTGTTTCATACGATACATTTAACTTTTTCAGATTGGCTTAAACTGTAAAATGACACATGTTTAAATAAAAAAAAACAATTAATTGTGTGTGAGTGTAAATATCTTATTTATAGTCGATAAAAAGTAATTTTAGCAAGTTAAAAAAAATTAATTACTTCCTCCGCCTCAAAATAAGTATCCACATTTCAATAATAGGTTGTCCAAAAATAAAGTGTCTGCTTTCAAAAGTAAGTGCCTACTTTCCAAATCCACCCTTAACTATGACATGAGCAAATTCACTCTATAACTAAAAGTAAGGGTAAAATTGTAATTTAGTTACCCACCTGTCCTAGGATTAGCTCAGCCAAAACACATCCTGCAGACCACATATCAATTGCATTGGTATATTCTGTTGCTCCAAAGATCAACTCAGGAGCCCTATAATATCTTGAACAAATGTATGAGATATTTGGTTCCCCAGGTACCTGAAATTGCACAATAAAATCTCAACACCTGAAATCGTAACAATAGCTGCATTTTCTGAACTCCAAGAGCTTAATGAACTTACCAACATCTTTGCACTCCCAAAATCACATAGTTTTAGCTGATGAGTTTGTGGATTAACCTGCATGCAACCGGGTTATTCACATATGCATACATCGCCAACAAGATATGTGCGAATACGTGAGCCCAAAACATATAGAAGACTATACATATATATGCTAACATCGGCTCTTTTGGAGAGTAATTTGGGGTTCCACATATTCTCACAAGATCAATTTAGATAAGTGAGTTTCCCTAAAAGGCGAACTTTTTTTTTGTGAAACAAGATTCACCTCTTAGCGATTCAGAGGTTGCTTCTTAATGGAACTATTAAGACGAGCAATGCATATGTTATAAGATCTATTCTTACCAATAAATTTTGTGGCTTAATATCACGATGGCATACACCAATAACGTTGTGAATGTAGTTAAGCCCACGGCAGATCTGAACAAAGATGAAAGTGAAACAATATGTTATAAGATCTTACATTTTTATGCATATTTCCCTATATAGTAAATATTATATACTTAAAAATAGAAGATAAATCAGTAAGAGTTTCACCTGATAGGCGTACAATTGTATATATATAGTAGGCATATGTTGATTCATTCTGACATGTTGCCTTGACACCCGGTAGACTGTTTCAGGTACGTATTCCAAGACAACGTTCAAGTACACTTCATTTTTATCGGTTGTTGAATAGAAACAATTTTTAAGTGGAACAACGTTTGGATGGTCCAATAAACGCATAATTTGAAGTTCTCGGTTCTTGTATCTTTTATCTTGTAGCACCTTCTTTATAGCAACAGCTTCACCTGTTTCAAGGCATTTGGCCTGAAAAAGAAGGAAAGTATTAGAATTTATCTACATATATCCACATATAGCATCAAGCAGAATAGAGCTACTCCCTCCATCCCAAAATAAGTATCCACAATCTAATGTAGTTTGTCTCAAAATAAGTGCCAACTTTCAGAAGCAAGTGTCTATTTTACAATTCTGTCCTTAATTATGAGATGGAGAAAATTCATTACTCCTATTAAGGATAAAATTGTCATTTAGTTAATAGAAAAGTGTAATAATTACAAGTTTCCAAAGTTGTTTGCCTTTTCCATTGTGGACAAAGACGAAGGGAATATATATATATATATATATATATATATATATATATATGCTTGAAAGAATGAAAATCACTTCAAGTACCTGAAAGACTACACCAAACGAACCGGTACCAACGACACGTTCCGCCATGTAAGATAAAGTCTGGATCACAAAATATTAGAAATCATAAGTCATGTGGTTACATGCCATCTTTTTAGTTACCAGGAAAAATCCAACAAAGAAGCTAACAAACATGCAAAAACTTTTTTAGAAGCACAAGATACTACTCATTGATTCGATAATATCCCCACGGCATGGCTGGGGTGTTCCTATGTGAGATATGGATCGGTGCCTCCAAATTTTTTGGGATTAATACATGTTTAACCCTTTACCCGATTATAAATGTTTTAACATTTTCCAAATTATAAGTGTTTTATCTCAACTATAATGTATTAGCCCAATGGGTTGGGTTCCGGTGAGAAGTTGAGGTTAACGTGAGAAGCATGAGAAGTGGTTATCAACTATTGGTTGAGAAATGGACGCACATTAGGATGAGATGCACCATGATGCACTGGATCAATTCCCTTCTAAGCTGCAATTCATGGAAGGGCATTTGATTAAAAATGATCAACGGTTCAGATCCACTTCTCACGCTTCTCACGTTAACCTCAACTTCACGCTTCTCACGTTAACCTCAACTTCTCACACGATCCCTTCGCCTTAAGCCCAATTATGATATTTTATAATTTTACTCTTTTAGCCGATTTGGCGATCCCTGATTACCAACTTTCAAGAAATGTTAGAAGGATGATTCTATTTAAATGAATTTCATATGCTACTTTGTCATTTTAAGACATTTTTGTTGTTTTAATTTGCAAGCGTTAATATGATATATGGTATGAATTTCTATATTTTGTTTTATTTATTACTCATCCAGTCGATTTATAGTCTTACTGCAGGCCTCCAAAAAGATTGGAACAGCAAAATACATAGACATATTGGAAGCCCCAAAGCATTCATCATTAACAAAAGCCAAACATAATTATGGTACAACCAGATAAATGATGATCACCTGCTTTGGTTTTCCATTTCGACCACCAACTGAAGTCACAATTATTTGACCAGTTTCAGTGCCGTTACCATTTACAAGAGTGGCCTCAAAATCCTGCTTACAAATAACGATCTATAAGTATCCAAACGTTTTATGGTATGAATAACCATCAATAAATTATTATACTCCCTCCGTCCCAAAATATAAATAAATGTCCACGATGAAAAAGACACCGCTTTATAAATGTCAACTTTTTACACTTTAAATTAACAAAATGACAATTGTACCCCTAATAATAGAGGGAGCAATGAATTTCTCATAGAATTGGAAAGTAGACACTTACTTTTGAAAAATAAAAATGTGGACACTTATTTGGGGCAGATGGAGTATGAATCTTGTGACATAAAATGGAAGTATTACAAATCATGTCTAGCTCAGTTGGTCTACCTAAGGACGGTAACATCCTGGGGGGCTGTGGATGGTATCCCAGTCTACCCGGGTTCGACTCCAAGGGGAGGCAATTGAGGGCATGAGGAGTACCCAGTCCTTGGGTGGTCCAGTCTTTGACTGGGCTTACCCCCCCCAGCCTGTGGTTGGGCCTTAGGTCCAGCGTAAGCTGGGCCGGGACAGCGGCGGATTAGTGGACTGCCATCGGATGTCCGATACCGCCGGGGAGGCATGCGTGCGTGTGTGCGTTGTGTTCGTGGTAGTTGATCGAAAGGGTCGATGCCGCTATGCCTTCCAAAATAAAAAAATAAAATGGAAGTATTACCTTGTCATCAGATTTATCTTCCTTAATTTTCATGCCCTGCATTTCTTTGGGAAGCTTTTCATAGTCGGATTTTTCACGTTTAGAAATCGAAGATGTTCCGGCAGCCATCCTTGCAGATTTAGCACTTCCAGGCTGATCTCCTGATGTACTCGCAGATTCTCGCTCAACCTTTACCCTCTTAATGTTAGAATCTCCGTTCTACAAAAACCACCAAGTTCCACTATATGTTAAACATCAATGCAAAAAAAAAGAACCATGGAAAAGATATAAAAAGAATATTGAGCACACATATATCCCCTTGTTATAACCTTTTCCTTTCATTCATTTACCATATTCATCTTGTTGATAATAGAATCATTTATGTGTAAATCAATCTAGGGAAGGGACTAAGATATGTATAATTAATGCCATATGTCGTCTATCTAGTCCCTTTTCTGTTGCGGTTACGTGAGTTTCTACGGTTTTGCTTCGTTTTCAAAATGACCCAAACGTTTCCATCTTCTAACAAACTATATCGATTCAACGTAGCTGAAGCAAAACAATAGAAACTCGCAGTAACCGAATCTGAAAAAAGGGACCAAACACACATGATATAAGCAGCAATGTTGCTCTTATACCGTCACGTTGATATTGTGGAAATTTTCAAATGTTTGGCACGAGCCATAGAGTCTTGTGAATAAAAATTATATCATACTTATGCACCACAAAGGAAAGCATCTGCATCTCGGTAAATCATATGCCCAATGAATTTAATATCCTCCTAAACAAACAATGATAATGATGATGATCATTATAATACTAATCTATTATTATTATTATTATCATCATCAATTTATTATACTGATAGCCAAAGAGATCAAACGACAGCTCAAACAAAGTCAAAAAAGCACAATAAAGGAAAAAGCTATTTCCATGAATATTATTTGAATATGACTCCACAAATTGATCAAAAAACAGTAGCAAAAAAATATCACAAAAAACATTCAGCTTCCATCAATCAAACAAAAACAAAAACATCATAAAAAGAAAAAAGAAAAACGTTTTCCATCTTTTAACAAATTGCTTGAGATTAACCATCGTCAAGCAACCAGATGCATCACATTTATGCTTCTTAATCATTTCCAAAAAAACTTTTTGATATGACTCAATAAATGGATCAAAAAACAACACGAACAAAAAGATTTCAAAAACATTTAGCTTCCATCAATAGAAAATATCTGTGAAACATGAAACTTCTCTGAATATGACTCAAAAATTGGATCAAAAAACACAAAAACATTTTTTTCAAACACTTATCTTCCAAAAAAATTGAAAAAAAAAGGACGAAACAAACACAAAAACGAAATTACACAGTAATAACCAAAAGTTTCCTATAGAATCAACCAAACTAAAGCAAAATCATAAATAAGTTATTTGAATATAACTCAACAATATGTATCCAAACAACAACACGAACTAAAAATTATTTCCACAAAAAAAACACACATAAGCTTCCACCGATCGAACAGTAAACACGGAAATCCTTCAAAACAAACAAAATTCAATTGAAATCATTAGAAACCTACGGTATCCAAACAACAGCACGAACTAAGAATTATTCAACAAAAAAAACATAAGCCTCCACCGATCGAAGAGTAAACACGAAATCCTTCAAAACAAACAAAATTCAATTAAAATCATTAGAAACTTACGGTATCCGAAACGGAAGTACGACCAGAGGCAATACTCTTCAAACGACGCATCACATTCATTATGTTTACTCAAATCGTAACCCTAATTCCCCCCTTCTTTCTGGATCTCACAACACTTTTCCTCCAAAACCTTCTTCAACAAAACCACATCAACAAATGGAGGAGGAATCTGCGACACAACACGCAATCCTCCTCCACCTTCTTCCTTCCTTCTTCTTCCTCTCTGTTCTTCTCTCTCTTAAAATATTGCTCTCTCTCACTTTCTCTCTCTAAAAACTCTCCGTTTCTCTCTCTAAAATTTCTCTCTCTCTCCTTCTCTCTGTCTCTAAAACTGTTTTGTGGTCAATGGTCAAACCTGAAAAAGCCCAATCATTCATTCTTTGCCTCATTTCGTACACCAGTCAAACTTTCATTCTGGACCGTTGGATCTCATCATGATTATATTCATCTACGGTTCAACGTGCACGCAACATTGGATGCTAAACGACAACTTTGTGGGGGTAATTTACTGATGTACCCTTACGTAAATGCTTTTTTTAGATGTGAAATTGCTAAAGTTAGAGATGTGTATAGATTGTAATGCGTGTGTTACAAGTGATTATTGGAGTGTTTATTTGAATTTAAAAAATTTGTGTTTGGAAAATGGATTTACGTAAATTAGGTGATTCGCCGAACTACAATTTCGTCCACAAAACTTTTCGTTGGCAGTTAGGAAAATCCGAAGTTTTCACTTTATGCCCCCTATGCTTTGATTTTATTGCAATAAAATACCTTTACAATGGTTTTATTTCATTTACGTTGTGTTCTCGAAACTCCTTCCAGGAGGGAAAGAAAAAGGAAAGGAAAGGGAGGAAAATGAGTGGAAAGTAAAAAAAAAACTCGTGTTTTCGAAACTTTTTCAGAAGAGAAAGGAAAGAAAACAGAAGGAAAATAATGATAAGTTTCCTTTCAAAACTTTCCTCCCAGATGTGGGAGGAAAGGAAAGGAAAGAAATTAAAAAAATTACTGAAATTATTAAAATTACAAAACTACCCGATATTTTCTTATAAAAAATATATTTTTAAGGGTATATTAGTAAAAATGATAGTTTTCCTTTCCTTTCTCTCATGTTCAAGAACACGAAAAAATATTTCATTTCTGTTCTTTTCCTTCCTTTCCTTTCCTTTCGAGAACACAAATGAAAAAATGATTTTCTTTTCTCTCCCTTTCTTCTCTATCCATTTCCTTTCTTTTCTTTTCTCTCCGGGTTAGAGAACACAACGTTAGGTCCTTAGGCCATATGTATTATAAAATGAAACAAAGTTAAAGTTTCATAAAGAGCGCTTTCGTAGACTATAACCCTATTAAGGGTGCGTTTGGTACGCGGACATGATAGAATAAGACATGATGCAATAAAACAAAACAACTGTTCAACGTTTAGTAGACATAACTGGACAGAATAAAACATATAATATTGGATAAAATACAATAAATAAAATTTCAAGAATAAATAAAATATAAAATTAAACGTGTATTTGATGTTTTAGAAGAGAATTAAATTTTATTTTGAGGTTATATTGGTAAAACCCAAGTCATTACAGCTTGTTCCATATGGTGGGGATGGAACAGGCCTATTCCACTATGTTCTTGTATGTTCCACATAAAAGTCATGCCAAACGTGTGATAGTGATTCATGTTTTTGTTCTGTCATGTCCTGTACAGTATATCAAACGCACCCTAAAGGAACATTAACGTTGTGTTATCTAATCCGGAGATAAAAGAAAAGAAAAGAAACGAATGGAAAATAAAGTAGGGAAAATAAAGTAATTTTTCATTTGTGTTCTTAAGAGAGAAAGAAAATGAAGGAAATATCTTTTCGTGTTCTTGAAGAGGAGAGAAATAAAAAGGAAAGACGTAATTTTTACTAATATATCCCTAAAATATATCATTTATAATGAAAGAACGGGTAGTTTTGTCATTTTAATAATTTTAGTAAATTTTTAAATGCTTTTAATTTCTTTTCCTTTCATTTCCTCCCCTTTCCTCCCGCAGCGCGATATATCTTGAATTTATTGTTTTGTTTTGTTGATTTTATAAAATCGATTTAATGTGGTTTTGAGAAAACAATGATGTATCTTTATAAATGTGTGTTAGGGTCAAAATCAGGTTGAATAGAAGTTCAAGGGCTAAACTGTTATTTTCTATTTTTGAGCCTTAATTGTGTAATGGGCCGTGGGCTTACATGCCATGGGCCCATGGTATATAATGTGTATTAGCTTAGTAAATTAAGCTAGTTGTCTATTTACACTTTATGAACTCATATTGTAATTCTCTCTATATTGAAAGTGAATTGGATGACCATTTGAAATCATACTGCTCGTGTTCATATCTATTGATTTCTACTGTTCGTTGCACTGATCTGGAACTCACAATTGGTATCAGAGCAAACGGACGAATCGATTCAAAGTAACTTTTGGATTTCTGGTAAGATTTATGTTCAATCATTCGACCGTGTTCTTGGCATTGAAACCCATCTTTTGATTCTGTGAAAATTGCTCATTCTCGTTTATTACATTCCGTTAGCATCATCATTATAAACGATTCTGCAAGTTCTCATTGTCTAATTCGATCATCTTAGTTGGTTTTAAGCAAAATCAAATTTTCAAGTTTTTGGTCTCTGTTCTTGCAAAAATCCAATCTTTTCTATCAAAAACGTGTTATTTGGCTTCAAATTCGATTTGGGTATTGTTATTATTGTGTTTGTTCGAGTTCCTAACCTTCCAGGAACGATTTTAAGCAACCCTAATCGATTTCCAATCGACATGGAAACCACAGCTGTAGTTACCGGACACCACAGTCGTGGTTACCGGTCCATCAAAGAGTTACCGGGTAAGTTTCCATTCTCTCAATAGTTACCGGGTAACTCCAAGTTACCGGGTAATATAACACTTACCGGTAATTTTCACCTTTCCGGACAAGTTCCCGGTAAGCACATCCGGTAACTACCTTTTCATCCGGTAAGTTCTCTCATCCGGTAAGCTTGTTATTTATTTCATTTTGTTATTGGTAAGCTCTTGATTCAGTTGCTTCATCCGGTAAGTTAGAACATCCGGTAACTTTCTCTACACACGGTCAGTCCTTATCACCCGGTAAGTTCTGTTTATTTGCATTCAGTAAGTTTTTTTTGCTTAGTATTATTTCATCCGGTAAAGTTGACATACCCGGTAACCCTCAGGTTTCCGGTAACTCTACTTCATCCGGTAACTTCTGCAAATTTACCTGCCCTTCACAATCTGATCCGGACACTTCCAGATCAGATATCTTTCATCCGGATTCCTATCCGGTAAGTATAGTCTAGTCGATTTCTTACCTGTTTTTGCATAAACCACTCTTAGAACCTGCGTTAGGACTTCACTCTTAGTGCCTTGCGTTAGGATCTCACTTTGAATCGAACTAATCGTCTAACGATCACATTAGTGCAACATAAGATGTCTTCGCGCGACGCTCTCGCTATCGGCACCGACTCCAAACCACCTTGCCTCTACCAAGGTGAGTACAGCCAGTGGCGGGACAGATTTCTAATCTTCATTGAGTCAAAGGATAACTTCGAGTTCATCTGGCGAACTCTATCTGACGGGCCAATTCCTCAACCCATGAAGACAATACCAGCAACTAAAGCAGGTGGTCAAGCTCGTTACGAGGTTAAGACATACGCTGATATGACTGCCAACGAAAGAGGCATGATTGAGGGAGAAAAGCATGCTAAGAGGTACCTTGTTCAGGCTCTACCCAACACGATCTACACAACCATAGACAGCTACAAAAAGACAGCAAAGGGCATATGGGATCAGGTGGATAAAATGATGCGCGGGAGCCAAGTCGGGAATCAACTGAAAATCAACAGCTCCATAACCAAGTTCGATGGGTTTAAGCAGCGCGAACGCTTTTGCCTCCTTCTCAACGAGCTTCACAAGAACCAAATCACTCGTTCTAACACGGAGAACGCGCTAAAGTTTCTCAACAACCTTTTGCCTGAATGGAAAGTATTCGCATCTCACGTCAAGCACAACCACTTGATGGAGAACGTTGGCATACACGAACTCTATGAGATGCTCCTTCAAGACGAAGATGAGGCGTTGGAGATTCTGAATGAAAAGAAGTCTGCATCCAAGCCACATGCTGATCCACTAGCTCTTATGTCTTCAAAACGAGGCAAATCTTCTAGCCGTCGTTCCAAACGAGCCCAAGAGCCAAGTGAGTCTGAGCCAAAACCTGAGGAAGAAGAGGATAGTGAGTCTGATCCCGAGTTAACAGCCGTGAAGAAAGCAATGGCTCTGCTCTCCAAATCCTTCCAGCAAAAGAAGTTCTTTAAGAAGACGACATCCAATAATCAACGCTACTCCACCTCCTCCAACAAGCGCTATGATTATCAGGACAAATACGAAGGTAAGAAGAAGTCCGATGAGCCCAACCAGTCTGACAAGAAGGAGAAAACAGAGAAAGATGACCGCAAGTCTGACTCATAGAAGAAAGACGAACCCGTGACTTGTTATAACTGCGGGAAGCTTGGTCATTTTGCGAAAGAATGTAGAAAGTCTGTTGTGAAGAATGCTCATTATTACAAGGCGAAGCTTTATTTGTTGAAGATGACTATTGGCTGGGTCGATCTGACAGTGAAAGCGACTCTGAAGGTGCTGATGCCTTCATGGGCTACCATTCTCCTACTGAAGAGGAAAAGGCAAAGGTGTGTCAGGTATGTAAACCTATCTATCAAGATCTTTATAACCGAACACAACATCTTGTTGAACGGATAGATTCCTATAAGGCCACCGCTAATGAACAACTACTTGAGATTAAATCACTATCTGAAAAGCTAGATGTTCAAAAGCGAATAACTGAGAAACACAAGTCCGAAAATGCTAATTTAAAATAAAAATGCAAAAATCTTTCAATAGCACCTAAGGACTTAAGGGCCAAAATATCTGAACTACAGTCACAGCTTGATCAGTGTGAGAATGAGAAAGCAGAAATTGTTTATCAATGCTCTGCTCTTCAAATTCAACACAAGGAGTTTGTCACTAAAATAGTTGATCTTGAAACCAAACTCCACAAAAGAGGTCAAACTGATCAGACCATTCACATGAATAAACCCAAGGAGTTCACTTACTTTAACAAGGAATGGGGAATCGGATACGATAACCCACACTACTTGAAAAAGGGTATATTCAAAACACCTACACTGTATGATTTTGGCTGTTTTGGAATAGACAAAAAGTATCCAGAATATGGGATAAAATGGACTGGTCCTCTTGAACCTGAAAAGGAAGAGGAAACTGAGGAATTCAAGCGCAAACACACGACTAAAATGCAACTTCATTTTTGTTATGAGCCTTTGAACTATTATTATGACAAAAATTAAAAGAAATACCTCTCGAATTACTATTTTGACTGCTATAAGGTTGTGAAGCCCAAGGATTCCTCCAAAAAGGATGAGGTCCAAGCAACCGAACCCAAGACTGAGACGGATGAGTTCAAACTCTATATTCCCCCTCTCGTCTTGGAAGCAAAAATAGTCGAGTTAGAAGAGTCAATCGAGAAGGAAATGTCTTGTTTTCAAAAGGAAAGGCAAGCGCTTATCACAGAACTTGAGAAACTACAATCTGAGAAAACCGAAGTTGTGTCGGATAAAGGACAGGAAATCCTTCGGTGTGAAATCAATAAGCTCACATCAAAACTGTCTTCCTTGGCAACAGAAGCGATGTAGGAGCATACGAGAAATGGTCAACTCCAAGAGCAGATTGACCTACTCCAAACTGAAAAGCAGATTTCACCCGAACTTTCCTGCAACTCATCGGACACATCCTCGTGTAAAGCTTTCATTGGAAAAATCTCTTTACAAGACAGTAAAGAGTCTCAAGATAAGAGTGTGATAAGGAATTTGAACTCTGATTTTTTCATAGCTTCCGCACCGAATTCCCCAAAGCATACAAACACAAAGTGTTCCTCGCCTTCCTCGGCCAATCCAAGTCCCACTATCTCGGATATCGATTTTTCAAAATTCATGAATTCCGAGGGCAATTCTGAGGAAGAGTTTGAATCGTTCCCTTTCGACAAACCTCTTCCAAGTCATACTGACTTTCTTTCACCAGTGGTTAATCGACCGGTAAATTTTCTAAAGGGCGATTGTTCCAAAATAAAGACCCCGGATGTGATTAAAGTTTCTAAAACTAAGTCACATTCTCAAAAACAATCACAGCCGAGGCAAAAGACCGATCGATCGACTGAGAAAAATCATGTTTCCTCAAAAGCCACTGACCATGCTGTAAATGTTTTTTCAGATAAAACTGGTCGAGCTAAACAGGACAAACAAAAGTGGCTAGCTAAGGAATCTATCGAGAAAGAGGCGTCAAAGTCATTTAATAATGTTTTCTATCCTAGAATGAACAAAAATGATTGTGCTTGGAATCATAGGAATGATTTTGTTAAACAATACATTAAATTTCCGATTAAACTTTATTCCATTCAGCAATTGATTCAATTATCGCATGATTGTTTGTGTTGTTCTAGTTGTTTTTGTTAAACAAGACATTAAATTTCCGATTAAACTTTATTCCATTCAGCAATTGATTCAATTATCGCATGATTGTTTGTGTTGTTCTAGTTGTGGTTGGAATGACTTTGATGACATTAATAATAATGATTGGTTTGGGTCATATCATATGTATAACTCTGAACCCAAACGCAGACCTCGTAAAAACAAAAAGAAATCTAAATCTACACGGGGTCCCCAATCAGAGGTTAAACCAAAGTAAGCAAGGAAACCCATTTCAAAACGGGTTCCTCCTACTGAGGTTAAACCTACACCCAAGAGGCAACCTGCTTCAAAACAAGTTCCTCCGAAAGGTGTAAAACCTAACCCTCCAGGACCCATTTTAATATGGGTACCTAAAGTCCGCTAATCTCGTTTTGCAGGACGGTCATGTGTGGTACTTAGATTCTGGATGCTCCAAGCACATGACCGGAAGGAGGGAGATTCTCACGAACTACAAGGAACAATATTGCGGAGACGTGAGATTCGGGAACAATGACAAGGCGCCGATTTTGGGCTACAACGACATTGTCCAAGACAAGATCACCATCAAGAAAGTTTTGTACGTCGCGGGATTGGGACACAACATGTTCAGTATCGGCCAATTCTGCGATAAAGATCTCGAGGTCAGATTCAAAGCCAAAAGGTGTAGCATTCTCACTGACGCCAGAACGGAGCTACTGGTTGGAACGCGCAAGACCAACCTCTACACCATCGACCTCGCAGTCCTGAAGACCGATAGTTCTGTCTGCCTGATGTAAAAGGCCAATTCCCAGCAAGCGTGGATTTGGCATCGACGTCTCTCGCACCTTAACTTCAAAAGCATCAACAAACTGGTGCTTGGCGGACACGTGAAAGGCATGCCCGGCCTTCAATTCGTGAAGGACCGACTCTGCGGGGCATGCGGAATGGGAAAGATGAAGCGAGCGACGCATAAGCCGAAGGCCGCTCCGAGCACGTCCCGGTCCCTCGAACTTATCCATATAGATTTGTGTGGACCGATGCGTGTTTAGAGCATCAACAAGCGCAAGTACGTCCTGGTGATGGTAGATGATTTCTCACGCTACACATGGGTCAAGTTTCTACGCTCGAAGGACGAAACCCCGGAGCTGATTATCAACCATCTGAAGACCATCCAACTGAACCTTCAACAACAAGTTCAGACCATCAGGACCGACAACGGGATGGAATTCAAGAATCAAACGGTGAACGAATACCTAACCTCAGTCGGTATCTCGCAAACCTTCTCGGCCGCACGCACTTCTCAACAAAACGGAGTGGTGGAAAGACGCAACCGTACCCTCGTCGAAGCCGCTTGCACGATGTTGTCTCAATCTAAACTGCCATTATTTCTCTGGGCCGAAGTGGTGTCTACTGCATGCTACACGCAAAACCGCTCCATTATCACAAGCGGTTCAACAAGATGCCATACGAGATCATGAACAACCGTGTTCCAAACATCAAGTACTTCCACGCGTTCGGTTGCACGTGCTACGTCCTCAACGACAAAGATGATCTCGGCAAAATTCAGCCTGAAGGCAGACGAAGGAGTTTTCATAGGATACTCCATGCAGGCTAAGGCGTATCGCGTTTACAACAAACGGACTAAAACCGTTACTGAGAGTGTAAACGTGACATTCGACGAAGCCGCGGATCTGGCTTCTGAACACATCAGTTCAGAACCCGGTTTAACTGGCGTGCTAGCTTCCGAACTCTCACGTTCGGGATCTGCACAAACAGCAGTAAATCCGAATCACGCATCTACGTCGAATGCTAATCTTTCTGATTTAGATTTACTGTTTCAATACTTCTATGATGATATGTTTAATGTTTCTACCCCTCGTGTCTCAGCGCAACCACGCATCGAAGCTGCTCAAATCGAGGACTTGACGAATCTTTCCGGTCCACCGCCTTCGACTAGCACACCATCCATCACCGTGGACACACCTCAACCATCATCATCTACATCATCTGATACAACAATCCCCTTGGAGGAACCAGTACAAAATACGGAGATCGCTCCTGAAGATTCGTCCTCTACTACAATCATTGATCAGCCTCTGCATTCCTCGGAACCAGAAGTTGCTCAACCTTCGACGAACCCTCCCCCGTCTCCTCTAAGAAACCAACCCGCTACACTTGAAGTTGTACAAGACCTTCCCACTGGTGATTACGTGGATCCGGACACCTCACACTCCACTCAGCAGCCGCTTCCACACACCACCAAATGGACAAGAGCTCATCCCCTGCACCAGATTATCGGTGATCCCTCCATTCCAGTCCAAACGCGAGGCGCATCGGCCAATTTCTGCCTCTTCTCTGGATTCCTGAGTAAGATCGAGCCTACCACCGTCCGCGAAGCACTCGAAGATCCGGACTGGGTCATGGCCATGCAAGAGGAGCTCAACCAATTCGAGGCTCTCAAAGTATGGCGCCTTGTCCCATGTACATCTCACAAGACGGTGATCGGCACTAAATGGATCTTCAAGAACAAGAAGGACGAGGACGACATCATAGTACGCAACAAGTCGCGTCTCGTGGCCAAGGGATACCGTCAACAAGAAGGGATAGACTATGACGAGACATACGCTCCGGTGGCGAGAATCGAAGCAATACGTATGTTCCTTGCATACGCCGCACACAAGAACTTCACGGTCTTCCAAATGGATGTGAAGACCGCATTCCTCAACGGCGAACTCAAGGAAGAAGTGTACGTATCGCAACCGGACGGGTTCGTGGACGAAAAGAAGCCTGATCATGTCTACATACTAGACAAGGCGCTTTACGGTTTGAAGCAAGCTCCACGGGCCTGGTATGATACGCTATCAAAGTTTTTAATAAAGTCGGAATTTTCACGAGGTAAAATCGATACAACTCTCTTTATTAAAAAGGAAAAAGGTCATATAGTGTTAGTTCAAGTGTATGTCGATGACATAATTTTCGGTTCTACTAACCCACGGTTTGCTAAGAACTTTGCCAAATTAATGGGAATTTTTTTCAAAATGAGTATGTTGTGTGAGATGAACTTTTTGCTCGGTCTTCTAGTTAAACAACTGTCGACCGGGATATTCATAAATCAGGCTAAGTACATTCGGGATATTCTTAAGAAATTCTAGATGGAACAGTCCTCACCGATGAAAACACCCATGGCACCCGGTACAAAATTACACGCCGATCCTAACGGAAAGGATGTGGACACTAAAACGTACCAGGGAATGATTGGTTCTTTAATGTACCTAACTGCTAGTAGACCGGACATCATGTTTTCGACATTGTCTTTGCGCCCGGTTTCAATCAAAACCAAAAGAGTCTCACCTAATCGCTGTTAAACGAATTTTTCGTTATTTACGCGGTACTGCTGATCTTGGCTTGTGGTACCCGAAAGAGACAGGTTTTGAGCTGTCTGCATACTCTGATGCAGACCACGCGGGCAGCATGATGGATCGGAAGAGCACATCGGGTCATGTGCAGTTCTTGGGCGATTGTCTGGTGAGTTGGGCATCCAAGAAGCAGCAGTGCGTCTCTACGTCGACTGCCGAGGCAAAATACGTGGCCGCCGCAAGCTGTTGTTCTCAAGTGATATGGATGCGCACGCAACTCAAGGACTACGGGTTCACATACACAAAGGTACCCATCTACTGCGACTCGAAGAGCGCTATTGCAATATCTAGTAATCCGGTCCAACATACCAAGACGAAGCACATAGACGTTCGGTACCATTTTATCAAGGATCACGTCGAAAGAGGTACATTCGAACTCTACTTTGTGAATACAGAACATCAGTTAGCAGACCTGTTTACAAAACCCCTGGACGAAAAACGCTTTAATTATCTAGTGTCCAGGCTAGGTATGCTAAATCTGAAGACTTGATCTGACGGTGTGCCTGATACAAGTTCCATACATCTACGAGAAACTGTCTACTCATCATCTGTTATTCACACTCCAGATGATTGAATATACACCTTCTCGCACCCGTATTCTACTTGTATCAGTTACATAGTTAGGTTGAATCTATGTATTTATTAGATAGATTTCGTTTGTTTGCTTTCTTTGCACGTGTGTTTCCTTTTCTATTAATTACTGTCGTCTACTTTAAATAATGATATCTGTGCTTTCACAAGTTGTTCATGTGTTCAGGGGGAGCACGGATATGACACCCTCAAATTTGGAAAGAGCAACTAATTTAAAATTTTCGATATTACATCCGAAACAATAGATAAAATACCTCCAATTACAAGCAATGGTTATCTCCATGTAATACATACTACACAAGTCTCATTACCAAGACTAAACCCACTTCGGACATCACTTAATCCAAATACAAGTGCTACTTCCCAAGGGTAAATGCGGAAAACATAACTTAAGCTATTCACCTCTCGTGCACATTTCTAGCACTCGCCACTTCACAATGTAGCTAGAGCTACCCCAACCTGAGCCTGTTGCACATGCCGACAATTAAAAAGGGTTAGGCTTACGCCTAGTGAGTTCAAGCATTTCATCATGACTATATAAATTCATAAATCGAAAGGTAGTAGTTATAGTCATGATCTAAGTAAATCTTTTAAATGAAAGCTGCGACAAATACTATCATTTCCAAAAAGATTTCACAAACGGCACAAATGCCTCCTTTTCCAACGCACTCAAAATCCATGGGAATCCTTCCCAAAAGTGTAAAGCGTTTTCCCAAAAATGAGTTACAATCCCAACTCACTCAAAATCCATGAATAATTCTAGTTTTAGGCAAAACCTTCAAACACGGTTGACAATACAAACTCAACCCTTAAAACATGGAAAACATCCAAATACTATAATACGAAGCCAACTCACGCAAACGTAAAATGTATAAAATCCAAATACTATAAACGGGGGAGACCCGTATCCGTTGAAGGTGGAGGTAACACATAAGTATACCACCCATACAACGTTTATCGCACAACTGGGAGTAGAGATTACAAGTTACGTTATGCCTATCTCTGCCCTCCCAACGAAATCGGGAATTACCACATACGTCTGGCCTATTCCACGACTCTGCTCTACGAAGCCAAGTTACACCGTAATTGAGGATACACCTTGACGTCTACCTACTTGGTAACGCCTCAAGGCCCGGCACATCGGGACTACCTCCAAGGTATACATCCCGAAGGCGTGGATCGATACACAAACCTCCAAGGTAAGTGCCCAAGACTATATCCTCCATGTGCCTACTGGAAAGTCATGGTCATAAAACATAAATACCGAGGTCCAACCCCGAGATACCCAACCGACCATTACCGACGACTGACTAACATGCCTATGGATCCAAATGCAATACAGTCTAAACAACATGCCTATACCAGAGGGACTCACTCACCCAAGCATGTAAATATTCAACAACGTGCAATAAATGCAAAACGGTGCAATAAAAGCAACCCATCAATAAGACTCCACATTGAGCCATTTAAACCGGACAAATGTCCCCAAGACTTACTCACAGTCAAAGCCGAGCAAAGTGCTCCAAGCTTGCTAGACCCATACGTCGGTCAAAAACACATTTAAACTTTGTTTAAGCAAGCTATACTTCAAAATCATCATTAACCCCAAACTCATCACTGGTTAAACAAAAAGGGTTTCCCAAAGGACTCACATCCTTATAATTCTCAAACTGACACATAACACTTAAAAGTGTATTTCCCATTTGGTTTACAAAATCATTTACACATATATGATTAAACCATCAATTAAACCTCATTTTGAGCAAATAATCTTTTAAAGACAATTTATGGTTTCTAACCATCCAAACATCCAAAAGCCCCAAATATGGGTGTTTTACACATTTATGAAGATAAACACTTCAAAAGAGTTAAATCAACCAAATAACTTAACCACATACATTTTCAAGTAAAACACACACATATTTGTAAAATACTCATTTTGGCATGTACAACGTTTTCGCAAAGTAACTTGAACTCACCTTGCTAGATTTATGCTAAATCTAGAGTTTCTCCAACGTAAGCTCCTTTGATGAAGTTTGCATCCTTAAGCCAAAACTTCCAAAACCTAGATTTATGAAATCCCAACCATCAATATCACAATCCAACCATAAGGAATCATTCCCTAACCATAACACATCAAAACCCCCAAATATAACAAACCTTAGTTCTTAAATATGAGGCAAACCATATTTCCTTAACCCATCATCACCAAAATCGTTCAACATCACCACAAGATGGAAAGAAGATGAAATTAATAACAATAACATCTTTAGATGGGAAGAGATTACCTTAAACCACTTAAATCCTCCAAGACGAACTCCTAATCTCCGCAAAAGCTCCAAGATCTCCAAATATGCTCAACAATGGAGGAAGGGGTTTGATTACAAACTTAGATGGTGAAGAAATGAGGGAGAAGAGGGGAGGGGATGATGTTCTTGAGAGCAATCGTCTGAGAGAGAGAGTTGAGTCGAGAGAGAGATGTAAAGTGAAGAAGAAGAAATGAGAAAAGGATTTAAAGCCCCCTGGAGCCCGACGGCGATAGTGACAGGCGATAGTGACCTGGTCACAATCGCCGGGGCATAGTCGCTCACCCTAAACTCACCCGTGGTACACTTCTGGCGAGAGTGACAGGGTGATAGTGACATGGTCACAATCGCCGGGGCACAATCGCTCAACCCCCAAAACTCTCGGTACCTCTTGGGAGATAGTGACACGGCGATAGTGACAGTGTCACAATCGCTGGGCACTATAGCTCAAGGTGTGCCGAAACTCGTTTTGGCCATAACTTCCTCGTCCTAGCTCCGTTTTCACTCCGGAAAGAACCGTTGGACTCGTATTCGAATTCCCCATCCAACAAGACAATAAAATCTAGGATTTAACTCCAAATCCTATTTTCCATATTTTTCTTAAAAGATCGATTCCTCACTGAATCGAAGTTGTACTTATCCGAAAATCACGGGTGTTACAACGGACAAGTATCAGGTAAGTTACTTCTACTGTTTAGGGGGAATGTCACACATTGTTTTTTAATCGCCAGCAAAGTTTTTTTTTGTGTGTAAGGACATTCCCGAGTGCACTTCACATCACACTCTGTGCACATTCTGAGGGGGAGCACAATAATTGGTGTTCATCATTTGAGGGGGAGCGTCACACAATTTTTCTTAACAGTGAAAAGTTTTTTTTTTTGTGATTGATGTCTCCTAACTCACTCACATTCCTGTTCCGAGGGGGAGCAGGGTAATAACCATGCTAAGGTCGAGGGGGAGCAGGATAATTTCCTAAGAAAAGGTCCAATTTATCAAACTTTTGGGTCTCCGGGCACTTACCCGGTAAGTTACCGGGTAACTTATCCGGTAAGTGGTTCCCTATAAGTAGCCATCCGGAAACCACAACTCACATTTCCCGGAAACCTCACTCAAAACCCTCTCCTAAACCCTCTAGACGTATGCGTGTTCGGTAACTCTCGGATTTCACTCAAACGTGCTCCAATCTTCTCAAAACCACAGGTATGTGTTCCTCATCTCCTATCGATCTTAAGAACAACTGAGGGTTTCTAAAACCCGACCTGGGTCGATTGTCTTGTTAGTCCAAATTTGGGTTATCTACATCGACTAAATACTAGTTTGGGACTCTCCCTTATGTTTAGAACCACACAGACTACTTAGATCTGATTTTGAAGGTGTTTGGATCGATTCGGACACCTCAGTCGTTCGTCCGGAAACCCTAGGACACCCGATAACCTTCATATTGTCCGGTAACCTTCAAGTTACCAGGACACGATCATAGCATCCGGTCACCTCGATCTCCCGGTAACCCATCTCGACCGGATACATTTGTATCCGGTAAGTTCGACAATCCGGTAAGGTCAGTGTTCGGTAACTTCGTGTATCCGGTAAGTGACCATCATCCGGTAACCATTGGGTGCCCGGTAACTCACAATAATCCGGTAACCTATGTTTACCCGATAAGTGCCATCTACCCGGTAACCCCTGTTTACCCGGTAAGCTCTATCTGTCCGGATACCCTGTTTATCCGGACACTACTTGAGTCATGTGCCTTTACCATTTTTCAAACATTGGCAATCCCAATGTCGTGCACCTACTGCCAGTCCTCAATCAACCGCTGATTGAGCCATTTAAATGCCAAGGTAAGCATATTTCCGATTTGATCACGTCCAAGCTTTAACTCTGCGTTTTTCAGGTATACTAAATGGCGGATCAACAAGATCAACAACAGCCGAACATCCCTCCTCAGGAGGAAATTATCGACGACGAGGCAGACAATGCTTTGGTTCCCGAGGACCACGACATTGAGATCTCACCGAACAACCACCATCTTGACGCCGCCGAATTCTGACCCACACATCGAGTGGTTGTTGATATCATGCTCGGCCACCCACTTCGCCGAGCACTCACTGCCACAACTGATGTGCCCGTACTCTACGTCTACCAGGTATGGTGCACGGCTAGAGTTGTAACTGTCAACAACACCCAGACCATCACGGCAAACATCGACAATCATCCGTTCATCCTCACACCGGAGTCATTCCGACGACTCCTGTCCCTTTCGGAACCTACCGCCGGAGGCCATGTAACACCCTGGAATTTGGAAAAAGCAACTAATTTAAAATTTCGATGATACATCCACAATAACGGAATTTATCCCAATTAACTTAACAAGGTAAACACCTCAAATTAAAGTCTACGATTGACCTCAACAAATGGTGACCCCAAAATTTATTACAAAGACTAAAACCACATCGGGTGTTACTTAATCCAAGTATAAGTTGCTAATCCCAATGATAAATGCGGAACATCACTTAAGTTATTCACCTCACGAGCACTTTAGTAGCACACGACCTTTCCCACGTGTCACTAGAACTACTTCCAACTTGAGACCTGTTGCACATGCCGACAAATAAAAAGGGTTAGGCTAACGCCTAGTGAGTTCAAGAGTTTATAGCATGATTTATATAATTTGTAGAAAGAAGGTTTGCGACATAAATCATGATTTTCAAAAGAGTTTATGAAAGGATGTAAACGACTCATTTTCCAACGCACACAAAATCTATGAGAAAAGTTCCCACAACGTATAAAGCGTTTTCTAAAATGAATTCCGATCCCAACTCACTCAAAACGTATTTGGACATAAATAACCCAAGGAAATACAAACGTGGACAAAACTCCATTATTCCAAAACATCCAATAAGTATGAAACATAGAACCCTGCCAATAACCATGAATACAGTTCGTATAAATAAAGTACGGCACCGAAAATATGGATAAAAACATATACCCAAAACCACACCTTTCAGTGACGGGGGAGACTCGATTCCATCGAAAGTGACGGGCACACAAAGTTAAGTCACTCGTGATGTTACTGGATTACACCTCAAGCCCCGACCTTAGTTCCCATGCCATAAAGACATCACAACCTCAAGCCATAAATAGATTTCCTTTATTGCATACCCCGTAGAGTTACACCTCAAGGACTTACAGGCGACCTTATAGCATATCCAGTCTAGACGAGTTACACCTCAAGGACTTCAATGTCCCTTATTGCCTACTCGCTAGTGGCCCCCACGGCCTACACATATAACCATGCGTTCCCATAGTCTGCTCCTCGTGCACAAAGAGATAGACCATCAAATAAAGACTGACTCATATGCCTATGGATCCAATGCAACACAGTCTACCAAACATGCTCAACCCGGAATGATTAAAACACCCACGCATGTAAATATCAATAATGAGCAATAAAATGCATCAAGTTGCAATAAATGCAAACCATAAATAAGACTCCACATTACCATTTAAAACCGGACAAATGTCCCCAAGCTTTCTCAAAGACAAACCCGAGCAAATTGCTCCAAACTCGTTAGACCCATATATAACGGCCATCATCGCATAAAATGAGTTTAAACATTGTTTAGGTAAACAAGTACCACAAAATCGTTATTAACCCAAAAACCGACATGGTTAAACAAAAGGGTTTTCCCAAAAGGACTCACACCTTTAAATCATCAAAATGACCCTTGGCACTAATTTGTGCATTTTCCCAAATGGTTTATAAAATCAATTACACTACATGATTAAACCGTTAAATAAACATTATATTGAGTGATTAATCATTTAAGGACATATTACTATTTCTACACATCAAATATCCTAAAAATCCCAAATATGGGCGTTTTACAACATTTATGAAGATAAATACTTCAAAAGGGTTAAACTAACCAAGTACCTCAACAATTGGTATTTTCAAGTAAAATGCACAAACATTTGGAAAATACTATTTTTGGCATGTACAAAGTTTTCACAAATCAACTTGAACTCACCTTAGCTAGATTAAGCTAAATCTAGAGTTTTCTCCAACGTAAGCTCCTTTGATGAAGTTTGCATCCTCAAGCCAAAACTTTCAAAAACCTAGATCCACAAGTTTCCAACCATAAATAATCATCCCCAAACACTTATATATGTTTCCCCTAACATAAAACATCCAAAAATCACCAAAACACCAAAACCCTAACTTCTTAGATGAAGAAAAGTGAGAAGTTTACCTCAACCACCACCAAATACTCTTGGATCATTCATCATACTTCAAAACTCTTTCTAGATCCTTGAAGAGCTCTCAAAAACGAAACCGTAGCAACTTGAATCATCAAAATCGGAGTTGGGATGCAAAAGTTATGAAAGTTTGAAGTATGAGGCTGAAATTCGCGTCTTAATACACCAGACCATTCCCGCGGTTTGTCCCGCGACTTTGAAGTCGCGTGGAAAGCCGCGCCGCTCCCTGTTTGGTCGGACGGTCGGATATTGATTCGGCCGTAACTTCTTCGTTATAGCTTCGTTTTTGCTCCGGAAAGAACCGTTGGACTCGTATTCGAATTCCCCATCCAACAAGACCATAAAATCTAGGATTTAACCCCAAAACTTATTTTTCATATTTTTCTTAAAGATCGGTTCCACACTGATTCGACATTGGACCTATCTGAAAATTACGGGTGTGACAATCCTCCCAACCTTAGGATGATTTCGTCCTCGAAATCTACATCCTTTACAATCCAAAGCCATCCGACTTACTGTCGACAATTAATCATCAATTCCTATCTGGAATCTAAATTCCTCCACACAGTCTTATAAGGACGAATCCTCGAATAATTTCTTACCAACAAAACTCCTTCAAGTACACGTTACTTGACCGTAACAACATTCTAACCACTGGGATAACTCCTAGTTAGACGACTCCGGTTGTCTCCCAACCTTAGATGTTCCATACTTCCCAATCATACTACATTTACACGTTCTTAACTTTTCTCTCCAATTCAACCCGACGTTCAATCACTACCAACATCAACCAAAACTTCAGAATCCTCAACTAATCCCGCTAATGGACTAGTATTTACTCTCAGCGGATCCCACCAATTTTAACACCAACGGTCATCACTGACCCATCAGCTACACAATCCCAAGGATGTGTCCAATTATCAAACATCAAGTTGACAGTTTCTCTTACCATGCAAGGAAAGTCATTTCCCTAAATCCTCTTATCACAAAAGAGCATCTTAAGATTACTACTACCATTACCATCATTCTTTTAAAATCGGCTACAATCCCCCGATTACACTAAAGGTGCTTGGCCTCAAGCCCAAAAGTCAATACCTAAATATATCACCTACCTCAAATAGGTTACCGCGCATTTATTCTCTTAATTACAAAGGCCATCATCCCTTAACCGATACCATTCAGTCTACGGTATTATCACACGTGAAATACTCAAGCTTCCACCGTCGAAGTGCTACACGCATTTACTCTTAACCGGGTTACTTACTCTTTCTAAGGTCCTAACGAGTTCAAGGTTTTCAAGTGCGTTATTCAATAAATATGCCAATTAATCAAAACCATTCACAAAATTTCAACGTAAAGATTTTCATATCAAATAAAGCGTACGCATAGAAAACTACTATCGTTAATTCGGTAGTTACGCAAAAATGGACACGCTCGTCCCACATATGAAAATCATGTTGAAAATTATTCCATTGTAGTTCCGTTTACCCACAAAACGCAAAAGCGAAATAAACAATTTCTTTAAAATAAACCGCCACGGTTCTAGTATGGATTGACTCATGACATGCACGTAAAGTAACTGCTCGACCTTAAACAGGGTGCAACAGAAAGTGTGCACATATTTCAAAAGAAGTCCCAAACGACATTTGACTACAAAATTTCCTTTATAGCCATAAGATGGCATGGAACAAGGTTCACCCAAAAAAAAATTGTGCGCGTCAGTTCATTTTACAAAACGATGAAACAGTTTACAAATTCACCTTAGTCAAAACACAAAATGACTTGTGTAAATTCCATATTTAAATCCAAAACCCATCCGTTTCCATCACTTGAAAATATCGACTAAAACATCTTAAAACCTTACATTGGGGTAGGCATGCAAGCTTGTAACACTTCCATAGAAATTTCCTTGAAATGAAATAACATGCATTAATTAACTCACACCAAAATTTCAAAAGATGGGGTTCTTTAAATCGATTTTCAAAATTTCCTCAAATGGTCACATAACGACACACGAGCAAAATGTTTCTGACAAAACTGCACACAACAATGTATTTTCAAAAAAAAAATAGGAGGAACAATTGCTAGTAAATGGTTGACACCGTAGAGGGTCAAACCGACTTCAAATCTCGAATTGTACTAACGGTGCGCGTCAATGTTAAAAAACATGAGAAATTACATGCACCATAGTTTTATACAAATATTTTTTCTAAAATCTTCCTCACGAAGCATTTCCCAAACTTTCGTACTTGGAACATAAATGTCAAAACATCATTGCTTAAAATGTATTTGTCAAAAATACTCAAAACGCACATTTCCTCCAAAACCAAAAGGTTTTCAAATTTCCAAAATATTCGGCAAATCAAATTTGACCAATGTCAACGACTCATACCTTAGTGTTTTCCAAATATCACGTATCATAAGCCACCCGTGATCCCCACACCACTAAAACATGCTTTGACCAAATGGCATTTCATTTAAACAAGGAGTTAATAAAACGTTTTCATGCACGACTCGTTTAACAAAGTGTCGAGAAATAATGGTTACCAAACTATGCATACCCCTAAGCCGACATAACGCATTTACATGAAATGATAATAAAACATTTAACTGACCAAAAGCGCACCAAGCAAGTCATTATGAAATGTCAACAAAATGTTCTTTCATGCATCACTTAAGTCACATATAAATCAATCCATACACCGAACTATTTGCAATGAAATACTTAGTAACACAAACTTTTGAAAGAAAAGTTACGCGACACTAGAGTTCCAAACTCATCTCTTCTTAGTCGTCTTATGGCATAAAATTACCCTTTTCTCAACAAAACTCGAGTGGGACCAAATGCCCAACCAAAACTCGTAAACTTTACACATAAGCAATTAGAGTATGCACATTGTAAAATTGTACTCACATGACACAAAACGTCGTACAACAAAACTCCATGAAATTCAACGAACTCAATGACTCAAAGTCAACAAAATGGCACCAACAATGTGCTTCCAAAGTCAAAATGCATTAAGCAAAATCACGGCAAAAATGCCAAATTCCAAAATCTCTTCTATGGCAATACCACATAAACAACATTGTTTAACAACTCTCATTAAACAAAATCTCCAAAATAATTTTACACAAACATCATGGAAGATAACTTTCCGTCCAAACTCTAACATATGTGGAGGAGATCCAATGTTAAAGTCACAAGCCATAGTTACTTGCCCAACATCTTAAACATCATAAAATATGATTATCGTTATACCCGAAACGAATGTTGAACAACAATGAAATAACGCAAAACAAATTCTGGCGGAGTTTGCAACTCCCACCATAAAACGGTTTCATGCACGTTCAAAACCATGATTTGAAATCTTGTGTTTGTGCTAAACATTTCTCAAAATGCAAAACACAATCCATATAAGGATCGGAAACACAAGAAATAGTTGATGCAATTTATTTTCAAAATAAACCTTGTGCATGACTTAGTCGACATTCAACGTCTCAACTCATACTCTTCCAAATCCTTCCAGTCCACTATTGTCATCCGGATAATCAACCTCTTAAGGCAAATTAGGAATCACATCAATTAACCTTACGTTTTTTTCCTCAAATCAAAGTCGACTCAATAAGCCTATGGTTCTAGTCCAACCATCAATCTTGACCCGAAACGGTCTACTTAAAGCAAATATCATGCTTATCGTCACTCCAAGTGACTAATACTAGAATCGTCCATCTATTCCAACGACTACTAGCTTAGAACCTACTTCACTACCCCAACAATCATCACATTAAAGTAATTCAAGTACGCACATGTACTAGTAGGTTCACCATGACACTGGCCAGGTGTCACTATGAACGCACCATACATGATTATCCTTGTTACTCTCGACGTGACTCTCGTTTCTAACAACATCCATCAACTTCAAAACATCCTATCTTAAAGTGCCTAAAGGTGAATTTCACTCTCATTTACTTAAACAAACGCTAGTTTGAGTCTAGGTATCCAAAATCA
Organism: Saussurea involucrata; assembly: GCA_033807775.1. Lineage (NCBI taxonomy): Eukaryota > Viridiplantae > Streptophyta > Magnoliopsida > Asterales > Asteraceae > Saussurea > Saussurea involucrata. The sequence goes on from CM066312.1 coordinate 11,192,861, forward strand.
ACACCTAAATCTCTCAAACTTATGCTCTGATACCAACTTGTAACACCCTGGAATTTGGAAAAAGCAACTAATTTAAAATTTCGATGATACATCCACAATAACGGAATTTATCCCAATTAACTTAACAAGGTAAACACCTCAAATTAAAGTCTACGATTGACCTCAACAAATGGTGACCCCAAAATTTATTACAAAGACTAAAACCACATCGGGTGTTACTTAATCCAAGTATAAGTTGCTAATCCCAATGATAAATGCGGAACATCACTTAAGTTATTCACCTCACAAGCACTTTAGTAGCACACGACCTTTTCCACGTGTCACTAGAACTACTTCCAACTTGAGACCTGTTGCACATGCCGACAAATAAAAAGGGTTAGGCTAACGCCTAGTGAGTTCAAGAGTTTATAGCATGATTTATATAATTTGTAGAAAGAAGGTTTGCGACATGGTTAGACCATTTAAAACCGGACAAATGTCCCCAAGCTTTCTCAAAGACAAACCCGGGCAAATTGCTCCAAACTCGTTAGACCCATATATAACGGCTATCATCGCATAAAATGAGTTTAAACATTGTTTAGGTAAACAAGTACCACAAAATCGTTATTAACCCAAAAACCGACATGGTTAAACAAAAGGGTTTTCCCAAAAGGACTCACACCTTTAAATCATCAAAATGACCCTTGGCACTAATTTGTGCATTTTCCCAAATGGTTTATAAAATCAATTACACTACATGATTAAACCGTTAAATAAACATTATTTTGAGTGATTAATCATTTAAGGACATATTACTATTTCTACACATCAAATATCCTATAAATCCCAAATATGGGCGTTTTACAACATTTATGAAGATAAATACTTCAAAAGGGTTAAACTAACCAAGTACCTCAACAATTGGTATTTTCAAGTAAAACGCACAAACATTTGGAAAATACTATTTTTGGCATGTACAAAGTTTTCACAAATCAACTTGAACTCACCTTAGCTAGATTAAGCTAAATCTAGAGTTTTCTCCAACGTAAGCTCATTTGATGAAGTTTGCATCCTCAAGCCAAAACTTTCAAAAACCTAGATCCACAAGTTTCCAACCATAAATAATCATCCCCAAACACTTATATATGTTTCCCCTAACATAAAACATCCAAAAATCACCAAAACACCAAAACCCTAACTTCTTAGATGAAGAAAAGTGAGAAGTTTACCTCAACCACCACCAAATACTTTTGGATCATTCATCATACTTCAAAACTCTTTCTAGATCCTTGAAGAGCTCTCAAAAACGAAACCGTAGCAACTTGAATCATCAAAATCGGAGTTGGGATGCAAAAGTTATGAAAGTTTGAAGTATGAGGCTGAAATTCGCGTCTTAATACACCAGACCATTCCCGCGGTTTGTCCCGCGACTTTGAAGTCGCGTGGAAAGCCGCGCGGCTCCCTGTTTGGTCGGTCGGTCGGATACTGATTCGGCCGCAACTTCTTCGTTATAGCTCCGTTTTTGCTCCGGAAAGAACCGTTGGACTCGTATTCGAATTCCCCATCCAACAAGACCATAAAATCTAGGATTTAACCCCAAAACTTATTTTTCATATTTTTCTTAAAGATCGGTTCCACACTGATTCAACATTGGACCTATCTGAAAATTATGGGTGTTACAGGCCATGCAGCGTATGCACCCATCGTCGATGACGCAACACTATGCGCTGACATCCGCGCACTTGGATATCACCACGATCTCGACCGCCCCTCAGCCTTCAACCGCAAATACATCGCGCCCGTATGGTACACGTTATTCACCATCTTGAACATATGCTTGTCCTCCCGATGGAAGGGGATAGACCAATGCACCATAGACTTCCTACGCTTATTTCACGTTGTGTGCTACAACCGGCACATAGACTATTCAGCAATCATTTGGCGTGAACTGGTGCAAGCCATCCGACAGACTGGCGAATCCAAAAAGAAATTTCTACCATTTCCGCGATTCTTTTCTCTGGCCATCCGACAACACATGGAGGCTAATCCACTTTTCCTGAGACGTATCAATCATCCGGTATGTCCTCACAATAATTTGCAGTACTTAGTGATTCGTAATCCACCTGATACCCCGACCATGCCTATCCCAGAACATCTACTGGCACACGCGGACACCAATGCACCGGGTGTGATAGAGTATAGGAGAGAGTTAGGGAATCCCATGGTCCAGTCAGAGCCGGAGGGACCTCCCCAGGGACACAGAAATGAGCGACGTGAGGGTCCAAGGACGAGAGGTGGTAGAGTCCGGGTAGCTGGGGCTCCCGGACGGGGTGTGATGAGAATACATAGGAGGGGAACATGCGTGGGCGATGCATTGGATACGCGTGCCAGTACTACCCAATCCAGCCAAGCCGATACAAGTCAACAACCCTCCATTCCCATCACCCGGACCACGACCGAAGCAGGACCGTCGACTAGACTACACGAGGTCCCGGTCGTCACTGAAACCGAAAGACCATTGCTTCACCGTGATACAGAGCCATACATATCCGACCCTTCACCACCAGACAGGTTGAGGAGGTGGAATCCGACTCCACCGAATCCGATACGGACCATGCCATACGCGCATCCCTAATACTGTTGGATATAGTGTCCAGAGTCATTAACTATTGGTAATATTTCTAATAATAGCAGGGTCCTTTTGGGTTGCCCTTAAGACCCAAATAACAATCAGAGGAATGAAAGGGAGTTAAAGTAGTTAGTTTATTAATTTGTCATTTGATGATAAATTAATTATAGGCTACAATATAATTAATTGGATTAATTATAGGGACTAAATGATAATTGGTTAAAAGAGTTTTTTAACAAGCTTATCTGTTCAAGGGGGCTACTTGTAAATAGAGAGGTTATAAATAAGATGCTAGGGATCAAACCCTAAGAGGATTTTTTGGTGTGATCTCTCTCTCTCTCACAAGGCCGTAGCCTCCCCTCTCCTCCCTCCCAAAATCGTAAACCCTTCCAAGGGTTTAGGGTTAAAGCTTCAATCTTGATTGTTGGTTTGGTGTTCTTAAGTGTGAGCCACTAGAGGGATTCACACTATTGATCCTTGACATCCAAGAATCAAGAACAAGGTTTAATTCATCTTTGTGTTTTCGACAATCACAAGAAACAAGTAAGTGTTCTTGATTCTTTCTATTGTAGTTAATCATCTAGAACGTATGCATCTTTATAAGTTGTTTGTTAGTATTGCCATGGATGATTCAATTTTAAATATGCTTCTGTTGCCTATATCATGTGGTAGTACGGTTTAACAAATCCTTTCAGTGGTATCAGAGCTAAAGTTCTTAGATTTTAGCTCAATAGCATAAAATTCGTATTGAATTTTCTGGAAAACGCAACGAGCCGTTTTATCTATTCCCGGAGTTTGGACCGTCGGATCGTCGCGTTTTTTGGACAGTAGTTTCACGACATTCGGTTTTACCTTCTGGACGGTTGGATTAATCGTTTGAGGTCCAGAAGGCCCCTGTTTTATTTTCGACATAGTGCAGTTAGTTTGTGACCATTAGATTGCTTAATCCCTAAATTAGGGTTTTATGGTCATAACCTCAAAAGCTATAATTTTGGAAACTGAAAAAAATTCTTGCTTGCATGAAAAAGTTTCTATTTTTAGCGATTAAAGTTTATCGGTATCCCTAAAGGGTATAGGGTAGTAGACGTTTTTATGCATGTTATACCATAATTATGTATGGCGTAGTAGTCGTTTTTTATGCATGTTATACCATAATTGTGTATGGCGTAGTAGTCGTTTTTTATGAATGTTATACCATAATTATGAATGGCTAGTTTCCTAACTTGCCTAAGAAAAACACATCAATTATAAGCTTTGGAAAATATTGAATGGATAATCTTAAATTGAATAGATAATCCTAATTGTGAATGACTAGTTTCCTAACTTGCCTAAGAAAACACATCAATAATAAGCTATGGCAAATATCGAATGGATAATCTTGAATTGAATAAGATAATCTTAAATACCTTCTTACAATAAACAAATATATTCAAGTTTGAATAAATATTGTAAGATAAACATTGACATTATTTATATAGTGAATATAATTTATATGTCAAATATTCACATTAATTATTAGCATGTGTCCTCACATGTTTAATTGGAATCAAATATGGAAACAGTTATATTAATTGTTAAATATGTGCTCACATGGTTAATTAGAATTAATCAAGATAATCATAATTTTAAACTGTTTAAAATTCCATTCAATTTTTTATATATATATTAGACCTCAATTATATATATATAATTAAATAATACATTGATAGTCAAACCGAGACTAGGCATACTCACTATAAACACTCTAAAGGGGTTTAAGGAGGTTACCTATAAAATGGTTGCCAAATGAGTCAAGGGTTTTTAAAACGCCATGCGTTACCAAACTCACCGCCTCTTGTGTGGACTAGTGGAATTACCGAAAAGGTTTGATAGGTCAATGTGACAAGTTAAAAGTATTAACTATGAAGTATAAAACGAAAATACCGTTTTAGATATACTAAGAAATGTGAAAGTCGTATGCTACCCATGATGAAGAACACACATAATCTTATAGTTTGTTAACGGAGCGTGTGCGGTTTGCCGGCACGTTAATGTGAAACTATAGTTGAAAATGATGTGGCGCTCGTGATTCTCAAGCGTACTTGAGCCGAGGGGTCCATGTGTTTTTCCATGGTCGATTGACTGTCTTGTTTGTGATCCTCGGCATCCCAGTCACAAAAAGAAGATAAGCATAATCGAGATTAACATGCCATTGACATAAGTCAATGAATCTCAAAAGACCTAGGAGTTTCATAGTGAATGAAATTAACAAATAACATTTGTTTGCCTAAAATAACCTTGTGATGTGATTACGGCATCCCTTTTCACATCATAAGATAAAATATGGATCCTAGCCTTGTTAAATATTTTTCGAAAATTATTTTAAGGGTTAAATATCAAACTAACGAAAAATCTATATCTACAGATGGCTGAAAATAATCCTCCTCCTCCTCCTTCTCACTCAACATCCAACCTTACGTTACTCTCTATCCTAAGTAAAGATAAGCTAATTGGGCCAAACTACTTGGATTGGATTCGTGCCTTGAGAATTGCCTTGAGGTACGAAGACAAAGAGTATTTGCTCGACGAGGATCTTCCTACACTTAATGATGATGCAAGCCCTGAAGCAGTAACTGAATACAATAAGCAATTCGCAGAATCCACAAAAGTCGCGTGTCTCATGTTGGCGTCCATGTCCCCGGAACTTCAAAAGAGTTTCGAGAACATGGGGGTGTTTGAACTAAATAAGCAGCTTCGTGAAATGTTTCAGGAGCAAGCGAGGCAAGAAAGGTTCCAAGTCGTAAAATCGCTTATGGAATGTAAGCAACAGAACGGTGCCCCTGTATGTGCGCATATGCAAAAGATGAAAGCGTACATTGACAGGTTAGGCAATCTAGGTGTCGATTTCCCAAGAGAGCTTGCCATTGACATGGTGCTAAACTCTCTTAGTGGGGCATATAAACAGTTCATAGTGAACTTCAATATGAACAATATGGACAAGACCTTGATGGAGCTCCATGGCATGTTGAGATCTGCTGAAGCAAGTATGGGTAAGACCCAAAGTGCTCACTCAACTGCTCCCGTCCTGGCCATTAGGGAAGGTGGCTATAAGAAGAAGAAAGTTTCTCATCCCAAAGGGAAGGGAAAGGGTAAAGTTGTTCCACGCAACCAAGGCCTTAAGAGAAAAGCTGATTCTTCTGACATACCACCCATAAGTGACCCTAAAGAGGCCATATGCTTTTACTGTTAAGGAAAGGGCCATTGGAAGAGAAGCTGCCCAAAATATCTGGAGGACTTGAAAATGAACAAGGTCAAAGGGTGTGGCACCTCAGGTATTTTTACAATTAAACTCCATAGTACTTCGATTTCTAACTCTTGGGTCCTTGATACGGGATGTGGTACTCACATTTGCTCTAATTTCCAGTGACTAAAGGGAAGTAGAACGTTGAAGCATGGGGAGCTGAATCTGATCATGGGAAACAGGATGACTGCCGCTGTTACCAAGATTGGAGATTTTGAGCTCATGCTTTGTAGTGGTTTTTCAATAAAGTTATTAGATTGTTGCTACTCGCCAGAAATGGCTCGAAACATTATTTCTTTTCATGCATTGTACAAGGATGGTTTTGAATTTCAATTTGATAATAATGATGGTTGCATTTTGGTTTATAAACATGGTTGTTTTTATTTTAAAGCCTCTCCTTGTAATGGTGTGTATGAAAGCGTAATTTGTGTTGGTAGAAATAATAATAACTTAACTCTAAATGTTGGTTCCTCCAATAGTGAATTGGATAAATCATCGTTATGGCATCATCGTCTTGGCCACATAAACAAGAAACGCATCGCCAAGCTCCAATCGGACGGGGTCTTGGAACCATTTGACTTAAAGTCTGATGAAGTATGCGAGTCTTGTTTACTTGGCAAGATGACGAAAGCACCTTTCAAAGGAAAAATGGAAAGGGGTAAGGATCTGTTGGACTTAATCCACACAGATGTATGTGGACCATTCAGATCTGCCACAAGAAACGGTGAAAGATACTTTGTTACCTTTACTGACGATTTCAGTAGATATGGATTTATCTATCTGATGAAAAACAAATCGGACACCTTTGAAGTGTTCAAAGGATTCAAAAACGAAGTAGAAAACCAACTGGGCAAGAAGATCAAGATGCTCCGATCCGAAAGGGGTGGAGAATACTTGAGTCATGAATTCTACGACTATCTAAGGGATTGTGGAATAGTTTCGCAATTATCTCCTCCCAGAACACCACAACTCAATGGTGTTGCTGAGAGAAGAAATTGAACGCTACTTGATATGGTTCGGTCCATGATGAGTCGTGCTACACTTCCAATATCGTTCTGGGGCTATGCCTTAGAAACTGCAGCTCATATCTTAAACCTCGTTCCAACTAAGAAGGTTGCAAAGACACCTCTGAAGTGTGGACTGGGACTCGTCCCTCGTTAGCACATATAAAGGTCTGGGGTTGTGAAGTCTTCGTTCGGCCGAAACTAATGACAAGCTATAACCTAGAGCAGAGAAGTGTCGGTTAATTGGTTATCCCTACAAATCCTTTGGATATATATTTTACAAACCTTCTGAGAACAAAGTGTTTGTAGCTAGAAGGGGAGTCTTCCAAGAAAGGGAGCTCATTTCCAAAGAGGATAGTGGGAGCAGTATTGATCTTGAAGAAATTCAAGAAACAACCAATGATGAACCTATAGTTGACACTAGCCCTCAACATGAGGTTGAACCACCTGTTGAGGAAACTAACATACCTCCACCACCTCTTCGCAGAACTAGTAGAGTAAGTCAACCTTCTGAGTTTTATTATGGTTTTCATATTACAAAGGAAGCAGACACACTAGTCAATGATAAAACATTTGATAGTGCGGATGAGCCATCCAACTACGAGGAAGCGATGGCAGGCCCTGAGGCTCCCAAATGGAAAGAGCCCATGGAAAGCGAGATTCAATCTATGTACGATAACCAAGTTTGGAAATTGGTTGATCACACACCAGGTCGCAAGACAGTTGGGTGTAAGTGGATCTTCAAAAAGAAGACCGACATGGATGGGAATGTGCACACATTCAAGGCTAGACTGGTTGCAAAAGGTTACACTCAAACTCAAGGAATTGATTATGATGAAACCTTCTCACCAGTGGCAAAGATTAAGTCTATCAGGATATTGCTTGCCATAGCTGCATTTCATGACTATGAAGTATGGCAAATGGATGTAAAACCGCTTTCCTCAATGGGAAACTTGATGAGGATGTGTATATGGCACAACCTGAAGGTTTTGTACATACCGAGTATCCAGATAAAGTGTGTAAGCTTGAAATATCCATTTATGGACTTAAACAAGCGTCTCGTAGCTGGAATCTTTGTTTTCATGAAAAAGTCAAGGAATTTGGATTTTCTCGAAGCGAAGATGAGTCCTGCGTATATGTTAAGGCTAGTGGGAGTAATGTTGTATTTCTAGTCTTGTATGTTGATGACATACTACTCATAGGAAACAATATTCCGATGTTGCAAGATGTAAAGGTCTGGCTCGGGAAATGTTTCGCTATGAAAGATTTGGGAAATGCATCATACATACTTGGAATAAGAATTTATCGAGATAGAACCAAGCGTTTAATTGGACTTAGCCAAAGTACATACTTGGATAAGATATTGAAGAAATTCAATATGAGTGAATCCAAGAAAGGGTACTTGCCCATGCAACATGGCATAAGATTGAGTAAAGATCAATGTCCCAGCACTAGTAAAGAACTGGACAGAATGAGTCGAATTCCATATGCATCTGCTATAGGATCGATCATGTATGCCATGACATGTACTAGACCTGATGTCTCATTTGCTTTAAGCATGGTGAGTAGATATCAAGGGAACCCAGGCGAAAGTCATTGGACGGTTGTAAAGAACATTCTTAAGTATCTTCGGATGACTAAAGATGTGTTCTTAATCTATGGTGGAAAAGATGAATTACGAGTAACAGGTTATACTGATGCGAGTTTCCAGACAGATCGGGATGATTCCCGCTCGCAGTCAGGATGGGTGTTCTTGTTAAATGGTAGGGCCGTGACTTGGAAAAGTTCCAAACAGGACACGGACTGAAGCCATAAGTGTTTGAATTATCAATATACCTTGAATATTTTAGTTACTAGTTTGATGTATTAAAACGTAATAAATTGTATTTGATTTGGAGATTATTATATGGAGATTATAATATATGCTGGATTGCGTCCATTTACATTTAATTTATTATTGTTTCGTTTTGCATGTTTAGAACCAACTTCCTGAGTATTAATTTACTTAAACCTCCACAGTCAGTCATACTCCTTGCATGTTTACCTGGAAGTAAGTAGTGATTCAAGCCTGTCATGGAGTGTTAGAAGCATAGAGAATGCAACTAACGCTCATGAGTACCTAATGGTGATTTGGGTATTGGAAAGACCCGCACTCAAAAGTTTACTTCATGGATTAAGTCAGAGTAATTTTGAGATGATAATATTTTATGTTCTTCAAACAGAGATGCATAGAGTTTTGCTCTAGGATTCTGTTATGCTTTGGTGTGCTCCAACGCTGACCGTGACTGGCAGTTATACAGGGTATGTCCATGTATAATATGATGAATAGAAATGAACTGTGTAGTCAAAGTTTATTTGTTCCTTCTGCCTAAACAGGAGAAGCGATATCCATGGGCCCCTCGATGATTTTGTGTTGACACTAAGTGTTTGGCCAAACCCTGACTAGAATTGAGGTGTTCAATTGAGTAGCCTGATGAATTCAACACATATCGGAAATCGGGAAACATAATCTTGATCCATGAGATAGACATTTATCCATGTCTCAGGTTCATATGATATCTTGTAGAACAAAGGAACATTAAATCACTTATCTTAGGATAGAATCTTTATCAGAGTTCGGCAGCTGCATTGGATGGCTTGCTCTCTGCTGATTATTTGAAAGCGTTAAACCAAATAGAGTTAATAACTTGTCCAAGTGGGAGACTGTTGGATATAGTGTCCAGAGTCATTAACTATTGGTAATATTTCTAATAATAGCAGGGTCCTTTTGGGTTGCCCTTAAGACCCAAATAACAATCAGAAGAATGAAAAGGAGTTAAAGTAGTTAGTTTATTAATTTGTCATTTGATGATAAATTAATTATAAGCTAAATATAATTAATTGGATTAATTATAGGGACTAAATGATAATTGGTTAAAAGAGTTTTTTAACAAGCTTATCTGTTCAAGGGGCTACTTGTAAATAGAGAGGTTATAAATAAGATGCTAGGGATCAAACCCTAAGAGGATTTTTTGGTGTGATCTCTCTCTCTCTCTCTCTCTCTCTCACAAGGCCGTAGCCTCCCCTCTCCTCCCTCCCAAAATCGTAAACCCTTCCAAGGGTTTAGGGTTAAAGCTTCAATCTTGATTGTTGGTTTGGTGTTCTTAAGTGTGAGCCACTAGAGGGATTCACACTATTGATCCTTGACATCCAAGAATCAAGAACAAGGTTTAATTCATCTTTGTGTTTTCGACAATCACAAGAAACAAGTAAGTGTTCTTGATTCTTTCTATTGTAGTTAATCATCTAGAACGTATGCATCTTTATAAGTTGTTTGTTAGTATTGCCATGGATGATTCAATTTTAAATATGCTTCTGTTGCCTATATCATATGGTAGTACGGTTTAACAAAACCTTTCAAATACCACCCCGTATCGGACCCCACCCACCATTGACCGAAGGACCCCAATCTGACTCACCTACACCCCCACTCACCCAGCCTATTACGGGAGACACAATGAGAGAGGAGGGAGTATTAGTTGAAAATCCATAAGAGGTGAGACAGAGTGAAGTCAGGTCTAAAAAGAATCATGAGAGATTAAGCCGTAAAAATAAAGAGGCTTCAGAGCGAATCCAGCCCGGTGTCGCCCAGGTAGCCACATCTGCTACTTCGTCTCATTTGTTGGGACGAGGTATTGAAGAAGACGCCGTAGACCTAGCGGCGCAATTGCACGACCTCCTAAGCCACTCATCCGTCTCTCAAAAGACGGGTGTTTCAACTTCGCACGGGGACTTAGCACAAAATCTACCGGTCTCTCACTCGGAGAGTACTGGTATTGAAACAAGAGACCAGTCTCCCCCGGTCTCGACTTCCTTGGAAGCACTCTTGAGTCTAGAGCCATTTGCTAATTTTATTTCTTCGGCTAGGACACAGGACGAGACAACGAACATCGGTGATCTTCGTGAACCGATCGGAACTTCCGTAGTGTCTCTACTTTCGGGTGGAACGCAAGGATCGGAAGGAAATCCTACCACGGACACACATTTTCCAACCGTGAACATAGGTGGCTCTACCTCTAAGGTAGATGCCTCAACGGGTAATCTAAGTGATCCCGGCGTTATTTTACCCGACTGCGTGTCAAAGGGATATCTGGACAGCGCCCTAAAGGCTGTCCGCGAGGCCATGGAGCAGCGATTCACCACCGAGCTCGACAAACTGAAAAGTTTGATCAAAGATAAAGAGAAGGTAGTCGAATCTGAAACCGCACCAACACCTCCACCGGCTCCCGTTCAGCCAACCTATTCGGTGGACACGTTAAAGACTATGCTTCTAGCTCAGTTGCTTCAGCACACCGACACCGATGCCTCTACAGAAGCGGACCTGGTATCAGTTCTACGTTCCCATGTATCTGCTCCTTCGTCATCCATAAACACTCGTATGGATCAGCTTGACGCGACTCTCAAGGAAGTTCAGACAACCCTATCCACTTTATCCGAGAGAGTCGCCTCCATGGAAGAAACCTGCAAAAGTCAAGCCAGCGGACTAAAGCGAAGGCACGATGATCAGGATGATCCTGATCACCGTGAGGGGGAAAATAAAAGACTGCGATTAACCGAGTCCGCCTCGATCCTCACTGAAACTACTACAATGGTTCAACCGGAACCATCAATTGTGGCAACTGCAACCGAAGACGAACCTGAAGCCCAGTTGAGCTTAGTCGAGATGGTCATAGACATGGACATCTCAGACGACGAAGACCCAACGGTTGAAAATCCCAAGGGAGAAGCACATGAATTGGTCACTTATGATGCATCAGATAGGCCCGCACTTAACCTGATTGATCCAGATTCCGAGATCGACCCCGAGACCGAAAATGCATGGTACGAAAAAGCCGCCAGTGCAATAAATCTCCAGGAAAACCTGATCTTTCCTACTGATGAAGATGACAACGTTGATTATGACCAGTTTCTGCTACAAAACCTGTATGGTACACCCGTTCACACTACTCAGGCCCCCGAGACTTCTACGATACCCGAGAATTCAACTGCTGTAAATATGACATCTCCTCAACAACCAAAAGCTTCAGATCATCCTCCTCCTCAACAGCAACAAACCCGATGGGAAAAGATCATGATCCTTATTCCTCACCTGGAGGAATCACTGAAAAAGCTGTATGTTCACAGGTTACGCCCCATCGAGCCAACATTCTACCTTAGGATTTCCAACTCCGACCCGGAATACCAAAGCAGTACATAAATGCCATGAAGCGGTATCTGCTAGTTAGCCAAGTCCGAACCAAACACAAAATCTCTGAGGTACTCAACATCTAAACCGGCCGAATCCTTAAAGTCATGTTTCCAGTATTCACCGTCCGACGAGAAGACGGAAAAGAATGGAGATTTTCCGAAGCTGACTTCAAGCACCTCAGACTGTTCGACTTCTACGCTATATGTAACGACCCAGACCTTTTTCGAAACATTTTGCGTTTGGTGTGGAGTTTTAAGCAGAAGTAGAAGTTGAGGGGCTAGTTGGTAAATAGGAGTTGGGGTATAAAAAGGCACAAAACCCTAGACAACTTTGCAATTTCCTGATTTTTATGGTGTATGTCGGCTGAGTTTTGTTGAGAGAAAGGGGTATTAGAGTTTTGAGGGTTTTTGTGAAATTGAAGAGAGGAATCATCAAGTCTTGAATCAGAAGAAGGAATAGATTGGATTTCGTTTCTTGCAAGTAATCTATCAGGTAACCCTTAATCCATAACTTCACTTAAGATTCGTCTGATGATTTGTGGTTTTGAGAGTTTTCTTGCTAAAAGTTGTTTAAGACCATTATGGGAGATTTAAGCACCTTTGGATCGTGTTTAGTCAGTAAAACCTTGGGGGTTTTGGTTTTGGAACTGTATGTAGTTAATCGTCGCTTTATCTTTCTGTTTTCGAAGAGTTTAGTAAGTTTTCGAACCAAAAAGCTCATCCAGCGTTCTTCCGGAAACCTTCAGGTAGGAAGGTGTCCGGGTGAGTATCCGGGTATTTCTTAGGCGTTTATTAAAAGGTATCCGGACGTTGAATCGTCCGGAAAACTGTGTTGTCCGGATAAGTAAATCGTTCGGAAAACTGTGTTGTCTGGATAAGTAAATCGTCCGAAAAACTGTGTTGTCCGGATAAGTAAATCGTCCGGAAAACTGTGTTGTCCGGATAAGTAAATCGTCCGGAAAACTGTGTTGTTCGGATAAGTTGGACGCCCGGAAAGTAGAAGTTGTCCGGTAAGTTTTGTTCACCCGGTAACCTGTCCGGAAAGCTGTGAGTCAGGTGAGAAGTGTCCGGATGGTTCTAGTCAGCTTATAAATCTATCCCTTCGTTCAGGTAGCCAGTTTGGAGGTAAAGAGCACAGTAGGGAAAAGCAAGCAAACGTATCAGGTGAGTTTTCTAACTAAAATACGTGCCTTTTAACGTGTTTTTCTAAAGTGAACACATGATGAGAAATGCCATGTTTTGTTCTTATGCTTTTATTGCATGAAAGTTGTTTAAAGTTTTATGTGAGATGTATGCATACATTGTGTAGACGTAAATTGGCTAAGTCGGGGGGAGGTTCCGCCAGTACTCACGTCGGGGGGAGGTTCCGTTTATGCCATGGGAAGTGATACCCAGTAAGGCAGCGTGATACTGACTCGTCGTCACTTTCGGGTGACTTCAGGGTGCCATTTACGGGAGCGGATTTATCCGTGGAAGTTTTTAATGTTCAGTTATGTGAAAGTTTATTATTGAAATTTTTATATATGAAAGTTATGCAAAGTTTTAAAATGATTTTGAGAACTGTCAGGAGGGACTCACTAGACCTCATGGTCTAATCCTCTCTTTTTCCAAACTAAACCTTTTCAGGTAAGCAGATAGTAGGAGGCTCAGGTAAGTGAGCAAGAGCATGATAGAGGACAGATGCAGATAGAGACAGTGCCACTTATACTTGTAGTAGCTAGTTCATTCTCAGTTGTGTATAGGTTGTTTCCGCCAACCTATTTTTGAGACTTACGTAATAAATTTTGGGACCCATTTTTTGGGATGTTCTAATTTATATGATTTGCATGCTTATTTTAGACTGGTTGTTACAATTGGTATCAGAGGCATAGTTTAAGGGATTTAGGTGACCGGACGGGCCTAAACTTAAACTTGGGAGTAGAAATCACAACTGAGGATCAGGAAATGCGTTAGGAGGACACTATAATAGAGATAGGACTAATAGGGTACTGAGGACTGTCATGTAAGGTAAGTTTGAAATTCCACCTGGCCAGTGTAATTGCGAACTTACAGGTACATGTATGTGCTTAACCTGCCTTATTATTCCGAAGTGGTAGTCAGAAGCTAGTGTTTATGTCATGTTCCAGTACTTTAGAATGTCAGCAAGATCCCGGAGGGGTAGACTGAGACCCCTTGTTGGGGAAGTTTCATGAGAAGTCATGGTGATGTGATGTACGTATACATCGTAGAGAAGAAATGTTGTATAGAGTATTACGAGTCGTTTAGAGGTAGCTCTTTGTGGATTCGGAGAGGAAGAATGCTTGAGTTTGAGTAAGACTCCTGTTTCGGGAGAGTCCCATTTCTAGAAATCATGGGATAGATCAGTTAGGATGGTAAGGAAAGTCAGTGTCAAAACCTTGAAGGTATTAATGGAGCCCTGGGTTCTTGGTCGAGCTTTCCATTAGCAGGATAAATGAAATAAGATACCTATAGTGAAATGAAACCATGTAGAAGTGGAAAGTGAGATAGCTGATCAAAACGAAATAGTATGAAATGGTTGAGTAAGTAGACTGTTGAATGTATGTAAAGCAAACCGTTGCAAGTCGAGAGGGCGACCACTGGTCGAAAGTCGAGTGTCAATGATAAGTTGCATGAGTAAAGCGATTGACCTTGTTTGAGTGAGTAGCCCTCAATTGCAAGTAAAGTTTCATGCATTGAGTTCGTATATGTGTACATGAGATTTTTTCATAAGAAAAGTAAACGTGTAAATATCAAATTTGATCGGATATGAGTCGGCGGGTGCAAGCGTATGTTTAAAGAAAAATACAAATCCATTTACATCGTACAATGAAGTCTTGAGGTTTACGATTTACAAAATATTCCACTCTTTTCATGATAAGCCAAGAAAACGTTTGAATGCACAACTTTTATAACCAAAATGTGTACTGACATGTCGAAGTTATATAAATGAGTGTGAGGACCGACTGGCCTACTTCGTGTCAGTAAATTTCTTTCAAAATTTTGTCGTATGGGAAGATTTTCATCCAATATTTATTTCTGTCGTAACAACACATTTTTGGTTGAGTAAGATTAAGTTTTACAGAAAGATTGCATGCAAACGATCCTCAAGATCGTTGTGCAGGGCATTAGAGTTGTGAGAATGTTGGGGTCGTGTGTACCCAAGTTGTTTTCAAGTGTTGTTTCTTTAAAATGATCAAAAGTGTGAAATGATTCATTTATCGCGTTGTCGGGCATGAAGGCTATGAACTCAATAGGTCGTAGAGTATTACATTTTAAGCTAAGGAAGAACTCCTAGAGTGGAGAGGTGTTGGACAAATCAGGAGAGAATGTTTGTAGCTTTGGTAATTGCGTTCTAGAGGAGAGGTGAGCAGTGGAAGAGTCGGAAGTGGACTTTAATGTCGGTTGTATGAGGGTCTGTACCCTCGTGCGGTGACTGGAAATACAGTTGCCGAGGGACAATTGTGTTCAGGGAAGGACTAGAAGTCATCGAGGTGTTGGTATAGCAACTCGTTATGAGTAGTGTGGTGAAGTAGAGATGAAATATCTGCGACGTTGAATAAGAGTTTAAGGTGATCCTGTAATATTGACATTACGCGAGTTAGTTTGAAATGAGGACGACAGGATGTGAAGTTGATTATGAGGTGTAGGAGAGATTAGGTCCTGTAGGGGACCCTTGTTGAAGAATAGGTTAAGGAAGTATCAACGAAGTATCAACAGGTCAACTATTGACGTCAGAGTCGGCAGTTGTGTAAAGTGTATGAGGTCGAAGACTAGAATCAGAAGGTTGAAAGTTGAAGGACCACCCTGTAGGGGTGTTGAGCTAGTGAAAGGATGCTGTTTAGATAAATGTTTTACTTACGAGGTGGATGGTTCGTAAAAAATGTAGTAGTTATCACGAACAAAGTAGGTGTATAGATTATGTCTATCTGTGAGGGAATGTGCCATGTCTATGTGTTGGTTTGAGATCGCAAAGAGCTAGCAAGAAACGAGTATGTTAGAGTTAATCAGAAATTCGTGAGTTGTGGTTCAGCTAGAGTTGGAGAGAGACAAAGTAGCGAGATAGACTCGGTTATTTATGCGGGAGAACATGAGAGTAAGTTTGAGTTGTGCACGAATGACCATGGGAGACCTGGTCTGCAGCGAGATGTTATGGGTGGAGAATGTACGGTCAAGTAGTGGCAGCAATTGCCTAGGTAAATGTGCCAGTCAGTGTTGTAGTAGTGTGACGTTAGGAAGAGGAAACATCAGATGGGAGCCTTTTCGGGGGTTTCGGGTGAGGTGTACATTTGGTTAATCAAGTTGTTGGAGCACGTGGTTTGTAAGTTGGCGTTGTGATTTGGCTTGTTTCAGAATAGAATGTCGGAGCAGAAGAGAGTGATTACCCAAATGAGAAACCAAGTGTTTTTGATTGTGTGAGTTGCTAAGTAAGAATGTTGTCGAAATCTTTGGAAGTTTTAGAGAAGGCAATGGATGGGTTAGTCGAAGATGTGGGGTAGTAAATGCGAAATCTTTGAGGAATGTGAATTGTTTCTTATGTATGGAGGAATTATTCGAGGAGGTATTAGTAAGAGATCAAAGGATGTGTAATGACTTCGATCACAGGTGTCATTTCGAGATGACTTGATTGAACGCCTTAAGTTGGCATTTTGATGCAACCGTTTGATTACGTATAGTAACGAGAGAATGTTTCAGCAAGTGAAAAGGTCGGAAGGGAGAGGCAAGTAATGCTTGAGAGGCGGTGCTTCACGTTGCTGTGGAGAGGTGAAGATAGTACGTCGGAATAAAGGGGAAAGTTAGAAGTAGTAAGCTTGCCAGTAACACCGAGAGGTAGAGTAGCGTGCATAGATTGCCATCGGTAAGTGTATGAACTTCTGGAAAGAGTTTTGAGGAAGGGGATTTGTGCATGTCTTTGTGCGAGAAAGAAGTGGAAAAGGGCAGTTGAATGAGTTGAGTTGGTGATGTTGTGAGAAACGTTCAAGCGAACTGATCGTTCACTGTAAGCTCTTAAAAGCAGTATGGTGTGATCATGGTTACCTCTCCTAGTTGAGTGGGGGGAAACCGAAGTTATGTTATATGACTGGACATTTGTGGCTAGCAGTGAGAAATCGATGAGCCTTCGGGATAAGTAAATTCGGATAGGTGAACACTTCAATGAGGAATCATGGGAGTTTTCTGCTATTAGTCACGTTAAGTGTGAAATGATGGTGTGGTGAGAAGGTACGAATTAGTTGCCGAACTGTAGCCGATGTGAATCGAGAAGGGAATATGATCGGCATAGACATATGTCAGTTAGAAGAAGTGATCTAGAATTACATGTAACCCGAGGAGGGGACTATTAGGTGTGAGCTTGTCGGGATGTACAAGGTTGGCGTTGTGCCAAGTTGTCAGTAAGTGAGTTTTCCTGGTGGAAGATCCTCGTTGTTCTGGCAGGAATTTCCGCCAAGTTCTTTCTCTTAAGGAAGTATAAATGTATGAGAGACCTTATTTATACGTGTTTTAAAAACCGTTAGTCCCGATGTGTGGACGGAGGCGAGCAAATGGAGGCGCGGTTGGCCTTGGTTTTATCAGGTAGTTTTAAGCGAGCATAGTGATCGAAGAGAGTACAAGTAAGTAGTGCAAGATGGCACGATATCGCAAGTGGTGTCTCGCCGAGGGCGGTTTCAAAGTATGGGGGCGGTTATGTTTCCCATCTGAACGGTCTGAGGCAACCGGGTAGAAATGAGTGGTTGGATTGAAAAACATAAGGCTTTGAGCCTTGAAGTTTGAGAGAAAAGTATGGTGGGCTAAGTCTGCGGATCCGTTGAAGCATGAAAGTTGAATAGATAGTGCGCGATCTTGAGGTACTCGATGTGAATTTGAGAAGAAATTCGTAGTGTGATGCACGTCTTTTTTGTGGAGAGCCGATGTGGGAAATGAGATGATGGCGACCTTGCAAGAGATGCAGGCGATAAGAAGTTGACCTTGTCATTAGTGAGCGAGTTAGAGCAACAACATACATGTTAGACTGGTCAGAAGAATTAAAGAGTGTTCATCCGACATTTCATGTCTTAGACTTAAAGAAGTGTTTGTCAGAGGTCGTTGTGGCTGTTCCTTTGAGGGGACATCAGTATAGATGAGAGGTTGACTTACGTAGAAGGACCGATATAAATCGTGAGCGGTAGGGTTTGCTAAACGAGGAACATAGAAGTTTGACTAGTAAAAGTTCAGTGGAGTTATCATAAGGGACGAGAGGCAGCGTGGGAAGTAAAATCAGATATGATGTTCAGTTACCCTCACCTTTTCGAGAATGGAATTCCGGGGACGGAATTCTTTTGAGGGGGGAGTGTTGTAACGACCCAGACCTTTTTCGAAACATTTTGCGTTTGGTGTGGAGTTTTAAGCAGAAGTAGAAGTTGAGGGGCTAGTTGGTAAATAGGAGTTGGGGTATAAAAAGGCACAAAACCCTAGACAACTTTGCAATTTCCTGATTTTTATGGTGTATGTCGGCTGAGTTTTGTTGAGAGAAAGGGGTATTAGAGTTTTGAGGGTTTTTGTGAAATTGAAGAGAGGAATCATCAAGTCTTGAATCAGAAGAAGGAATAAGATTGGATTTCGTTTCTTGCAAGTAATCTATCAGGTAACCCTTAATCCATAACTTCACTTAAGATTCGTCTGATGATTTGTGGTTTTGAGAGTTTTCTTGCTAAAAGTTGTTTAAGACCATTATGGGAGATTTAAGCACCTTTGGATCGTGTTTAGTCAGTAAAACCTTGGGGGTTTTGGTTTTGGAACTGTATGTAGTTAATCGTTGCTTTATCTTTCTGTTTTCGGAGAGTTTAGTAAGTTTTCGAACCAAAAAGCTCATCCAGCGTTCGTCCGAAAACCTTCAGGTAGGAAGGTGTCCGGGTATTTCTTAGGCGTTTATTAGAAGGTATCCGGACGTTGAATCGTCCGGAAAACTGTGTTGTCCGGATAAGTAAATCGTCCGAAAAACTGTGTTGTCCGGATAAGTAAATCGTCCGGAAAACTGTGTTGTTCGGATAAGTTGGACGTCCGGAAAGTAGAAGTTGTCCGGTAAGTTTTGTTCACCCGGTAACCTGTCCGGAAAGCTGTGAGTCAGGTGAGAAGTGTCCGGATGGTTCTAGTCAGCTTATAAATCTATCCCTTCGTTCAGGTAGCCAGTTTGCAGGTAAAGAGCAGAGTAGGGAAAAACAAGCAAACGTATTAGGTGAGTTTTCTAACTAAAATACGTGCCTTTTAACGTGTTTTTCTAAAGTGAACACATGATGAGAAATGTCATGTTTTGTTCTTATGCTTTTATTGCATGAAAGTTGTTTAAAGTTTTATGTGAGATGTATGCATACATTGTGTAGACGTAAATTGGCTAAGTCGGGGGGAGGTTCTGCTAGTACTCACGTCGGGGGGAGGTTCCGTTTATGCCATGGGAAGTGATACCCAGTAAGGCAGCGTGATACTGACTCGTCGTCACTTTCGGGTGACTTCAGGGTGCCATTTACGGGAGCGGATTTATCCGTGGAAGTTTATAATGTTCAATTATGTGAAAGTTTATTATTGAAAGTTTTATATATGAAAGTTATGCAAAGTTTTAAAATGATTTTGAGAACTGTCAGGAGGGACTCACTAGACCTCATGGTCTAACCCTCGCTTTTTTCAAACTAAACCTTTTCAGGTAAGCAAATAGTAGGAGGCTCAGGTAAGTGAGCAAGAGCATGATAGAGGACAGATGCAGATAGAGACAGTGCCACTTATACTTGTAGTAGCTAGTTCATTCTCAGTTGTGTATAGGTTGTTTCCGCCAACCTATTTTTGAGACTTACGTAAGAAATTTTGGGACCCATTTTTTGGGATGTTCTAATTTATATGATTTGCATGCTTATTTTAGACTGGGTTGTTACACTATACTGAAAGACCTTCGAACTAGAACCATCCGACCTCTTCATGTAACTAAAGCGCTTGAGGCTGTTCATCGATTTCTGATCTGCACAATCATGATGTCATACCTCACAGACTTCCAAATGGGAATCGAGAACAGAGCAAAGAAAGTAAACCTGCTGAAACCGAATTTGAAAGCGCCCGAACTGAAGATGTATCCCGAGAACGCACTGCTTCTAGAACCGGAATTTGGGATAGTATAACTCAACGAACAGAAAGAAAAGAGGTTTCTTCACTTCAGTCAGGTCGACAGATTCTGCGATGGCACACTCCTCAAAGTCAAAGATGCTCTTCGAAACATCATCGTGTACGAATCCGAAAATAAAAGGTCTTCGTATGTTCCCAACCCTAATGAGACAACCGCTCGAAATGCCTTAGAAGTGATAGAAGAACGCATCGATTACCGCCGAGCCATCCGAATGTTCGAGGTCCACTTTGCGCTCCGAAAGAGATATGTCGAGAACTGGCGCGAACTCGAACTTCAATTCAAATGGGGAGATTGTTAGGGTCAAAATCATGTTGAATAGAAGTTCAAGGGCTAAACTGTTATTTTCTATTTTTAAGCCTTAATTGTGTAATGGGCCGTGGGCTAACGTGCCATGGGCCCATGGTATATAATGTGTATTAGCTTAGTAAATTAAGCTAGTTGTCTATTTACACTTTCTGAACTCATATTGCAATTCTCTCTATATTGAAAGTGAATTGAATGACCATTTGAAATCATCCTGCTCGTGTTCATATCTATTGATTTCTATTGTTCGTTGCGCTGATCTGGAACTCACAATGTGTTTAATTTATTTTTTTATTTGAACTTTATTTAGGTTTAATAATATAATATTTTTATATATAAAAAAAGATAATGAAATATTTTGTTAAAATTCAATGATTACTCGAATTATATTTTAGATTCTTTATATTATAATGTAATGTTTATCTTCTATTTGATTATGTTAATCAGTTAGTTAGAACTTTAAACATTCAACTTTAAAAAGTTATACACATGCCATCATTTACTTGTAAAATTGAAAATTAAATAGTATTACATAATATAAAAATATTTTAAAACTTTGAACCAAATTTTTTTATAATATAGTACTAGAGTTGTATTTACGCAATGCAGAGCGATATATCTTAATTTTAATTTTTCATTTTATTTTTTTGTCTTTTTTCGACATTTTTTGTGTGATTTTAATAAAGCGATAATTTTTTTATAAATTTGTTTATTTTTTTTAATTTAATTTATGCGTAATAGTTTAGTATTAATTAGATAATTAAGTATTTTTTAAAACTCAATGATTATCCTAATTATATTTTAGATTCTTTATATTTAAAATGTGATGTTTATCCTCTATTTGATTATGTTTCTCGTTTAGTTATGAATTAAAAAAAATACAACTTTAATAAATCGTATACATACATCATTTACTTGTAAAGTTGAAAATTATGTAATTTAATATTAAATTGTAGTACATAATGCTTTAAAAATTATTTTTAAGACTTTGAACCAAATGTTTATAATATAATATAGATGTAGATAAATAATATTTGCATGAATTTAATCTTAACTAAAATGCCCTTTTATTAATATAATCACCATATACAAAACTGGTTGAATATAATACAAAACAATATAAAATAGCGTTTGCTTCGCAGATTCTGAAGAAATATATGTAATTGGAATGTTGGATTTTTTGACCAAATCACATTCCCTCGTTTGTTCATTCCTTTTAAATAAAAAATCTTCAAAGTCAAATTCCACATCTAATGGATTTCAACATTCATTCACTATAAGGTAGGACTCTTATAGAATGAAATGTTGTATTTTCATAATACTAGATATACGGAGTCATATACCTTTTAACCCAAATATAGTCCTTTACCAACATTTCATTCCAATTACAAAACTATATCTTGTGAACCAAACAGACATATTACAATTTCTTAACATACTCATTACAATATCTGTCAACGAAACAAGTGGTCAAATTTGATAACATTTCATTTAATTTCCTTCATAGTCAACTTTCTTTGACATATTCCACTCTTTCAAAAAATATTTTGAAAACCAAACGCCATCTAATTAATCAAGCAACTAAAATGAATTTGGTACAAAGTCACTTTGATTTTCTAACACTCAAATTTACCAATCAATTATTAATAAAACATATGGTATTTGCTTAGAACTAATTGGTTTGCATTAGACTAAAATGGTGTTCGTCTTTGTACCAAGTACCTAATAAGGTTTGAAATTCAATTTGGTCAAACTTTTTTCAAATTAAGACCGTTTTTCAAGATTTGAATTTGACTTTTCAACACCGACCGTGTTTGGATGCTTAGAGCATCTCCAACCATACGTCATCTCCATCTTTTTGCCGTTTAGAGCACTCCAACCACACGCCAAATGGAAAAGAAATTTGCCGGGGTAGAATTTCAGACGGCAAATATGCCGTGTGTTTTCACACGCCAAATTGAGGTGGACCCCTCCACTATCACTTAAATATTACTATTTAATGTATATTTTATTATTGTAACTTATATATAATAACTTTTATATATATATAATAACTTATATGTTATTTTAATGTGGATTTTGTAAATTTAGTGTTTTTTTTAATATGGTTGGAGTTGAAGGTTTTTTTTTGTTGGGCCCATCAAAATTGATGTTTTTGGTGTTTTTTTTGTGCCAAGGTTGAAGATGCTCTAAATGTGTCTGAAATCAAATACAGAAGAAAAGAAGTATATGTATATCCCTCATTTAAATTAAGCCAGTTTTTAAGGACAAACCAATTTTCAGTTTATTTTTTTTGTCCAACTCTTTATAAGACCATCTCCAACATGGTCACTAAATCTTACACCAAACACTAAATTTAGTGTAAAAAACACTATTCACATCTCCAATGAGGTCTCTATTTTCCACACTAAATTTGGTGTGATGAATATTATTACACTATATTTGGTGTAACACTATTCATTTGCTCTACTTTTACATCACTTTTAAAAAATAGTGTTACTCATTGGAGATAATTTACTATTAACACTACTTTTACACTATTTTTGAAATTTGATGTAAAATATAGCATGATCCATTAGAGATGCCCTAATGACATTCATAAATCGATAAGTTATTTATACGACACATGTAAGATGTTGGTCATTAAGAATTACAAACATGTCGTCATAAAATGGAAACTTCGTAAAAACATGTCATTAATTTGATATAAAATGAATAGTTCTTCTTAGACCACCCGTACCGCCCTCGGGTATGGGATCGGGTTCGGCTGAGTTGGCGAGCGGGTTCGAGAGGGCTGCATCGGGTTAGGGGGGGGGGGGGGGGTAGCAAGCGGGTTCGGCTACCGGGTTCACCAACCCGATCAACCCGTTGCAATATTAAAAAAATTTTAAATTTTTTTTAAACAATACCGTTGGTAAACGGCTATTTTACAAAAAAAAAATTTAAATTTTTTTTTCAAATTAATCACACTATATATATTAACCTATATCATCTTATTTTTTCACACCAAAACATACTTTCTTCCATTTCTCTCAAATTCAATACCTTCTTCCATTTCTCTCAAATTTCATCATGAATCCAAACACCACACCTACATCCCGTCGTAACCGATCAGATACACCGCAACAAGACCTGGAGCTTGGCTTCCAAGCGTTTTCTCAACAAGGTTATATTCCGCAACCGGCCCCGAACGTTGGTTTCCAACAATTTCCGCAACACCCGTATATTCCTCATCAATTTACATATCCTGTTTTGATTCAACAAGGTTTTACTCCCGCCAATTACCAACTTCCTCAACCCGCAATCGATCTGGACGACGACTTTGTTCCTGAAACCCAACAACCGCACACACCACAATCGATCTTCACACAACATTTCATTCCAATTACAAAACTATATCTTGTGAACCAAACATACATATTACAATTTCTTAACATACTCATTACAATATCTGTCAACGAAACAAGTGGTCAAATTTGATAACATTTCATTTAATTTTCTTCATAGTCAACTTTCTTTGACATATTCCACTCTTTCAAAAAATATTTTGAAAACCAAACGCTATCTAAGTAATCAAGCAACTAAAATGGATTTGGTACAAAGTCACTTTGATTTTCTAACACTCAAATTTACCAATCAATTATTAATAAACCATATGGTATTTGCTAAGAACTAATTGGTTTGCATTAGACTAAAATGGTGTTCGTCTTTGTACCAAGTACCTAATAAGGTTTGAAATTCAATTTGGTCAAACTTTTTTCAAATTAAGACCGTTTTTCAAGATTTGAATTTGACTTTTCAACACCGACCGTGTTTGGATGCTTAGAGCATCTCCAACCATACGCCATCTCCATCTTTTTGCCGTTTAGAGCACTCCAACCACACGTCAAATGGAAAAGAAATTTGCCGGGGGAGAATTTCAGACGTCAAATATGCCGTGTGTTTTCACACGCCAAATTGAGGTGGACCCCTCCACTATCACTTAAATATTACTATTTAATGTATATTTTATTATTGTAACTTATATATATAATAACTTTTATATATATATATAATAACTTATATGTTATTTTAATGTGGGTTTTGTAAATTTGGTTTTTTTTTTAGTATGGTTGGAGTTGAAGGTTTTTTTTGTGTTGGACCCATCAAAATTGGTGTTTTTGTGCCAAAGTTGGAGATGCTCTAAATGTGTCTGAAATCAAATACAGAAGAAAAGAAGTATATATATATATCCCTCATTTAATTTTAAGGACAAACCAATTTTCAGTTTATTTTTTTGTCCAACTCTTTATAAGACCATCTCCAACGGGTCAATAAATCTTACACCAAACACTAAATTTGGTGTAAAAAACACTATTCACATCTCCAATGGGGTCTCTATTTTTCACACTAAATTTGGTGTAATGAATATTATTACACTATATTTGGTGTAACACTATTCATTTGCACTACTTTTACATCACTTTTAAAAAATAGTGTTACCCATTGGAGATGATTTACTATTAACACTAAAATTAACACTATTTTTACACTATTTTTGAAATTTGATGTAAAATATAGCATGACCCATTAGAGATGCCCTAATGACATTCATAAATCGATAAGTTATTTATACGACACATGTAAGATGTTGGTCATTAAAAATTACAAACATGTCGTCATAAAAATGGAAACTTCGTAAAAACATGTCATTAATTTGATATAAAATGAATAGTTCTTCTTATGACGAAGATGTTTATTTACAAAAGTGGTTTTTCAAAAAAAGAGTAAATTACACCACAGGTCCCTATGGTTTGGTCAAAATCTGGATTTGGTCCCTCTTTTGAAATAATTACACCGAACATCTCTGTGGTTGTCATTTTGTTTCATGTCGGGTCCCTGTCACTAACACCATTAAAATCCATCCATTACTTAAAGGCATTTTTACCAAATATCAACTTAATTTTACCAAATTCTTTATTATAGCATTGTATTTTCATTTTTCTTTATTACAACAATGTATTTTATAGCATTAATCCTTTATAATAACGAGTAACTTATTACTTTTTTAAACACGTTAACGTTATTTTTTGCTTACATCGCTTAAATAAGGTGATGCAGATAACACGTCATTCTGACATAAGTAAAAAGTACCCTACTAAAAAAATTACCTTAAAAAGAAAAACATACACACTTCTTATTGATTTAGGGGTTGTTTAATTCATGAAATGAAGATTTTTTATAAACATATTGATTTAGGGGTTGTTTGTTTACCTCTTAATAGTTCCATTAAGAGACAACCTCTGAATTGCTCAGAGGTGAATCTTATTTGCCAAAATTTTTTTGCCTCTTAATGGTTCTAGAATCCTCTGAATGATTTAACATATTGGGTCTTCCTTAACCATTCAACACCCTGATTTCATTCTAAACAAATACTAAACAACCATATTTCATTTTGCACTATATCATAAAAACCTCTTAATCATTCTAACCACTTAATCATTTTGCACCAAACCATTCAGTAACTGGCAAACAGCCCCTTAATGTACCATGTCTAAATAATAATAAAAAGGTTAAAAACATGACGGTATAATAAGAACTGATGATATTATAATAATATAAATATGAAAATACGATGATATAATAAGAAATGTCATCTTAATAAAATATTACATGTGAACATCCCAAATGAACAATAACATAACATGAAAAACTGATAATTTCATTAAATTATAGGGTTGGGTTCACGCGAGACCAATATGTTTTCGTGAGACCGTGAGACCACCAAATTAACACTAAACCTTCACAGTGATTCATTGTGAAGGTAAGAAAAACAACGAACCTTCACAGTGTTTTTTACCATCACAGTATCTTCACAGTCTTTTGCTGTGAAGGTTTAGTGTTAACTTTTTGGTCTCACGGTCTCACGAAAATAACCTGGTCTCACATGATCTCAAGTCTTAAATTATATTTATATTATGTTGATTCAAATCAAAAAATTGTCTATTATATAATGAGTAATTTTTTCAAAACATAAATAATTAAATAGAAAATAATTTAAAGTTACATTTATCATAATAAACAATAAATGGTATAACAAGAATTTTTATAAAGTATGTTGTTATTGACCTTTTAAAAAAACATACTTTTCATACCAATACATTTTTAATAAAACCAAATCACCATTTAAAACATGTTATTATAAAAAGAGTAAATTACCTTTTTCGTCCCTGTGGTTTGCTAATAATTGCGGATTTTATCCCTAGGGTTTTAAAATTTCCGTTTTTGTCCTTATGGTTTGCAATTTATTTCCATTTTCGTCCCTGAGGTCAAAACACTACTTTTAAGGATGAATGACTAAAATAGAAATGAATTTTAAAACATAGGGATGAAAATAGCAATAAAATTTAAATCATAAGGACGAAAATAGTGATGAACTATAAACTATAGGGATGAAAATTGCAATTTTAGAACCATAAGGACTAAAATAGAAATTTTCAACAAACCACAGGGACTAAAAATGTAATTTACTCTTATAAAAATTAGTCAATAAAGATGGAGTGTGTATTTGGATCCATTCACACTGTTGCTTAAAAAACTCACCATTAATTTCATATGCAATTTTGTTAATATTAAATAAATATCTATAGTAGTTTTTTAGTTTGTTCTAGATTAATGTCCACTTCCAAAATTAGAACTTTATTTCTTATTTTATTCTTAATTATAAGACGAACAAAATTTATATTTTTACAAATAAGACAGAATTGTCTTTTTATTAATTAAAAAGATATAATAATTACATATTTTTAAAATTATGTATTTTTTTTTTATTATTAACATTTATTTTTGAGACTGGGGATGTTAATTCCAAATCTTATGTTTGGTTCAGACAGTCAAAATGACGGAATCTTTTGAATTCCACAAATTAATGAATCTATCATTCTTTGACTTAAGTGAAAGAATTGAATTCCATCTAATTTCTACACCAAACTCGTGGTCAAATTTAATCCAATTTCTTCAAAGTCAATTTTTTTTAATAAATTTCAATTCCATCAAATTCTATTTTGTAAACCAAACGCACCCTAAAAATTTTCATTATCCTTTTGTGTTCAAATATTGCTTGAAGCAGTGAAAGTTAAAACACTTGAACACATAGTGAATGGGTCATGAATACTATTTAAAACGAGTAAATTACGTTTCTCGTCTTTTGTCGTTTACGGTTTTTATCGATATGGTTTATAAATTCATTGCTATTTTCATCCTTATGATTTGTAATTTACTGTTTTTAGTCTCTATGATTTACAATTTTTTTACTGATTTAGTTCATTATACTTAAAAGGTAGAAATTAGCTAATAAATTGCAAACCATAGAAACAAAACTCAAAATTATTAGCAAACTACAAAAACCAAAATCATAGTTTACTCATTTAAAAGAAAAAATGTTTGTCTAAAGAACACATTTTGCATGAATTTTATGAGACTAAGGGGCCGTTTACCTAATCACGTACCCGGGTAAGTGCTTACTGGTAAAATTCACACTATCACCTACTTTCCGGGTAAGATTTTAGTTCACCAAAATGGCATCGTATGCAAAAATTAGCCGGTAAGCGCTAACCGTGGTAAGAGTCGTCGCACTCACTTACCGGGTAAGACTCTCGGTCCTTGCTTCCACTTCTACTGGGTAAGATTCTTAGTCTTTGCCATATTCATCCGGTAAGCTAATATGACTTGGTAAACACTTACCCAGGTAAGCGTTTTGTAAACGGCCCCTAAAAGAATTCCAAGTACGAATAAAACATCCCTCAAAACATACTATAATGAAACTCATTCCCTGAAACGAACCAACATCCCCTAAATCATATCGAAGCAAACCAACATCCCCTAAATCATTATGAAACGAACTAAACATCCCCTAAATCATACTAAAACATCAATGACACATTTTCCCCTCAATTTAAACAATCTACTACCACTTTTTTCATATAAAATCAAAATCCAAATGAAGAACAATTAATAAACCTACACCCTTTTAATGATTAAAACAATTTTCTAATAAACAACTTAAACATCAAGAAAGAAATCAAACCCTTGCACCCTTTGACTCATGCAACAAGTTTCCAATAGATAACTTGCACTTCAAAAAACTTGCAACATCCTTTGATGCATATAACAAGTTTTCTTTAAGATAACTTGCACATCAAGAATTCAAGCCCAATCGTCGATCTTTAATTGCTGTATGCAAACAAATTTCGGGTAGATAACTTGCATAACAATCAATAAAGTTGCACCCTTTGATGCATGAAAGAAGTTTCTAAATAATATTGTATAACTTACACAAGAAGAAAGAAAACGATATCGAAAAAGAACTTTTCTTTACCTATATTTGGAAGACGAAAAAAAAGATGTATCATTGGGACGACGCCAACGTCCAAAGTGGTTTTGTAGCAACTAAGATTCGTTCATTTACGTGTGATTCTGGTTCAGTATCGTGTATTGTAGATTCCCATCTTACTGAACGAGCAACGGAATCTAATTTTCTAATTGTTTCGGGTGAATCACGAACCACGAATGTTCCTTCGGGACGTAATAACCGATCTATCTCAACTATCACATCCACTATATTACATCTGCAAAAAAAATTGAAAATTACAACATTTCCATTTTTGGGAAGTTTTCGGTTACAATTACCCATTTGTCCTTTCTAGTCGTTAGAAAAAGATGACTGAATTGAATTGGGTAACAAGATTTCTCTTGTTACGCCATTATTGAAGATTTTTTTTGATAGATTTTACAAATACTGAAATAGGTCACAAATCAAAAAACCCAGTAAATCTCAATCCGAAAGTACGATATGTACTTAAAGTTTGTCTACAAGAAAACCCCCGGGTTGCAAAAACAATTAGGAAAGCTTGACTCAAGACTAAGTTTTTAGGACCAACTTTTTTTAAAAGGAGGTTTCCAAAAAATGTACTCCCTTTGCGCCAAAAGTAAGCGTCCACATTTCTATTTTATTTTGTCCCAAAATAAGTGTCAACTTTCAAAAGCATAGTGTCTACTTTCCAATTCTACCCTTAATTATGAGACGGATAAATTCAATACCCCCTCTATTGTTAAGGCTAAAATCGTCATTTAGTTGAACCCGCCTCCAAGGACACCAATGCGAGAGACAAAAAGAGAGAACATAAAACAATAAATTTCTTCTCTTAGCTTGACAATTGTACCCTTAAGTCTTATCTAGCAATCCTTTCTCATGGTGCAAGGCTTATTTAACTCAACTATGATAGCTTTGTGTGTGAATATGTGGAACCCCATTAGATAACTCTCCAAAAGATCCCTTCAGAAGATATGACCCCAAGTCTAGCTGATGTAACACTCCGACACACCCCTCCAACGGAGGCTAGAAGGGGATAGATTGTCCCCGAGCGTCAAGTCCCTAGAGTGGTAGACATTGGCTCTGATACTATGTCAGAATATGTGGAGGGTTGGGTTCCGGTGAGAAGTTGAGGTTAACGTGAGAAATGGTTATCAACCGTTCGGATGAGAAATGGACGCACATTAAAATGAGATGCATCGAGATAATATGCACCGAGATGCACCAGATCAATTACCTTCTTAGCCGCAATTCATGGGAGGACATTTGATTAAAAGTGATCTAACGGTTCAGATCCACTTCTCACGTTAACCTCAACTTCTCACACGATCCTTCACCGATATGTGGAACCCCATTAGATTACTAGCCGATATGAGACTTGATACTGAGACTCCCAAGAGTAGAATTCCTACCATCTATCGTAGTTGTCATGAACATGTTATCAACAATGGTGATATAGTGGATCCTTAATAAGAAGTCAAGCAAAAATATGAGATGTTGATGCTTATCTAATTTACAAGGCATAAATTTCGGTGAGTGTTAGAATGTAAATATTGTATTTATTTGCTTAGGCCCAGTTAGCCCATGGGCCCTTAGGATTTCTCTTTGTCTAGGTTTCTTTCCTATATATATATATATATATACATACATGTACCCTTTCATTGTAAAAAAATAAGTTGAGCAATAATATAATCTCTGATTACAATGAGCAAAGAGTTGAATACCTCTTCTTTCCGGTAACCGGATCCTTTATGAGTGACTCAAATGAAGCTGCATGGATGAAGTCATAAGTTCGAGGGTAACTTGAGAAAGGTTCGCACCTAGAGGAACAAGAGGAATGAAGTCTCCGTCAAGATAATGTGTCAAACAATTGAATGCTAATACCAAAATGTGTCATTCATAGTAAACTAAAATAACATTGTCAAGAACACTAAAATCAACAAAATGAAATACTCCCTCCCTCCCTCCGTAAAATGTTCACAATGAAAAAAGCACACATGTTTTAGAAATGTCTAGTAATGCACTTTTTGATTAAGTAAATGACCATTTACCCCTTGATAATAGAGGGAGTAATGAATTTCTTCGTATCATAATTAAGGTAAAATTGGAAAGTAGACACTTATTTTATAAAGTGAACGCTTATTTTGGGGCAGACTAAAATAAAAACATGGACACTTATTTTCGGATGGAGGGGGTAACATTTGGTAATAAATTATAATACACAAATAGGCAATTGGGACTTAAAAACTTTCCAAAAGTGGAAATATAGCAATTTTTAGTGCATGCCCAAATGGAAATTATTGCAATTTTCATGGTATGGAGGGAGTAGATGGTATCTTACATAGATTACACATAAGAAGAAATACAGACTATTGTTGGTTCAATATAGATAGATGATCTAATTGATGGTGACTTGCAATTTTATCGGCACTCGTGCATGAGTTAGTCAACCCTTGTTCATGACCGCACTAAAAAAGAGTTTAAGACTTTTTGAGCCATCATATGTGACCTAACAAACTAAGGAACAATCTTGTGAAAATGACAAAGGTAACACCATAGTTTGCGGAAATGTTCTACTCCATCCGTCCCAAAATAAATGTCCACAATGAAAAATGCATACAGTTTTAGAAACATGTAATTGTTACACTTTTTAATTAACAAAAGAACAAATTTACCCTTAATTATAGAGAGAGAAATTTTCTCTATCTCATAATTAAGGGTAGAACAGGAAAGTAGAGATTTACGTTTGAAATTGGACACTTATTTTGGGACAAACTAAAATAGTAATGTAGACCCTTATTTTGGGACGGAGCCACGGAGGAAGTATTTTGGTGACAAACTATGAACATTTAAATTCGAAAATCATCATAATTTGCTATTTTTGTCCAGAATTGACCATTCTTGCAAAAGGTAGACTTTTTTTTGTGTTTTTGAATACTGGTTTGTTTGCAAAGAAAAATCAGGCCAGATGGTTCGAAAAGTCAATTACTAAATGAAGGACATACAATATATATGATCAATTAACCTGAATAGCCATATGGGTTTAAGCTTTTTAAAATTTAGCCACCAAAATTATACTTTTCAAAAATGTCCGAAATCCCGCTAGTCCGACACCGCAAGCCAACTTTCCTTGTGGTGTCAAAAAACTTTTTTCTGACAAAATAAGACTTTTTTTGACGAAAATATCAATTTTTAAGGAAACTCCAAGCTGTGGTTTTGACCTGAGGATGTAAAAGATTATTTTTCCCATAATATATCAGAGAAAGTCTAACACCGCAAGAAAAAAGTGGCTTGTGGTGTCAGACTTGCGGGACTCCAGACATTTTTGAGAAATAATAATTTTGGTAGCTAGATTTTAAAAAATTAACCTAATATGGCCATTCATGAAAAACCTCAAAAAAATGAGGAATACCCTGGTAGCCTTTTCATCTGGACAGTATGCACTTGTGCAATCAAGTAAATTATGTTGTTTTTCGGTTTTTATGCACGTGGGCATGTTACAAATTACTTGTATGCACAAGTGCATACCGTTCAAATGAAGAGCTACTAGAGGAACAATTTTCCATTTTTTTGAGGTTTTCCCCCGAACCTGACCATATATATATATATATATATATATATGGGCTTAATCATTTGAGAACACCAAAATCTGTGAGGTCCGTGAGAATTTCTAGCTTACGGTTTTGTTTCATATGATTTTTTCTCATGTAAGGATAGTATTTGATGTAACATATATTTGTTTCACAATTTGATTGTTTCATATGTATTTGTTTCACAATTTGAAACTTTTTTATGTGTATTTTTTGTTTCACAAACACGTAAAACATGTGCACATTGTGAACCGAGTACATGTGAAGCAAACACATTGTGAAACAAATATATGTTAATCAATATTCTAAATCCTAGCCTTAGATGCAAAAAAATCATATTAAATAGCACATGATGCACTAGTTCTCAAGGTTATCACAATTTCATAGGTTTTCAAAAGAATGTCCCCTATATATATATATATATATATAGAGAGAGAGAGAGAGAGAGAGAGAGAAAGAGAGAGCGAGAGAGAGAGAGAGAGAGAGGAGGAGGAGGTTAGAGAGGAAGTTAAGGGGAAAACCCAAAAAGATGAAAAACTGAAGAACACCCTGGTAACCATTCATTTTGGACGGTATGCACATGTGCATACAAGTAACTGAAACAGTTTTTAGGCTTTTATGCACGTGTGCATACCGGACAAATTGCTTACAAATTACTTGTATGCACATGTGCATGAACGCTTACCAGTTTTTCATTTTCTTGTGGTTTTCCCTTGAACCTGACCCTATATATATAAAAAAGCAAATGGGCAATAACTCACCAATCATGATAAACACCGATAAGTCCTCTATCAAAGATGGCACCTAGAGTCTTAGGCTTATTGTGTGGAACAACATTCATCACCCACAATGGATCGGATATGAGTGCAGCAGCAAAGCCACCAAAAAACGCATTCATATCCATAACATTTCTTACTGCTTGAGTCCCGAGCTTCAAGTTCAATGATTCTTTGTAGTAAGAAATCCTCCTCTGCCATTGCCGCTTATCGGATTCAAACTCCTCATTCCCATTTCTAATTACGCTAGCCCTTGGTGGAGTTTTCGTTAGTCTTTGCGGCCATTTCGGAATCGCACCAATGGCAAGTTTTCCATTGACAGAAGACGGCAAACTCACACATTGTTTTAACCCGTAGTACCTGCAGCAACAACGTATTTATTAGGTTTGAAGTTTGAATATTCGGGTTTGTGTGCATATGAAACTAGATACAGTAGAGCAGAATATATACATATATGTTTAGGGTTGGGTTGCGGTGAAAAGTGCCAAATTTGGTGAGAAGTGGTTATCAACCGTTGGATGAGAAATGGACGAACATTAGGATGAGATGCACCTGATCAATTCCCTTTTAAGCCGCAATTCATAGGAGGGTATTTGATTAAAAGTGATCTAACGGTTTAAAAGTACTTCTCACATGATCCCATGCCTATATGTTTATATAATGGGAGGATCAAATAAGAAAGGCTAAATATCGTGAGAAGGTAAGAATGGAAGGTTCATATGTGAATCATAGAAAAAATCCATTTGAGGATGCATATGTGAACCCATATGAATAATCAGTAACGTTGGTTCATATATGCATCTTAAATAGATTTTTTTTCCGGAATTTTCCAACGATTCACATATGAACCTTCGCTTCTTATCTTATAACGATATTTAGCCTTCTTATTTGAACCGGTCTACATATATACATACTTACATACATGTGTATGTGTGTGCATATACATATATATATAGACCAAGGTGCAGAGGAAAACCCCCCAGAAAAATGAAAAAGTGAGGAACACCCCGGTAACCGTTCATCTGGACGGTATGCACATGTGCGTACAAGTAATTGAATCTGTTTTTTTTTGTTTTTATGCACGTGTGCATGTTACAAATTACTTGTATGCACATGTGCATACCGTCCAGATAACACTTACCAGGGTGTTCCTCAGTTTTTCATTTTTTGGCGGTTTTTCCCTAAACCTAACCCTATATATACACAGGGAGAGGGAGGGAGGGAGGGAGGGAGAGAGAGAGAGAGAGATTGGCTTTTTATTGCAAACCAACCATCATTCTCAAGAAGACACCATAAAAAGGAATAGTTTGCAAGAATGAGAGTTTAGGTAAATTGTGGAAATGCAAATGCAGAAACAAGAACATCCTACTCAGGATTTTTGTCCAGAAATCACTCATTTCTTGCAAAGTATATAGTGATTGATTTTTGCAAAGTGTGATGTTCATTTTGTGATTTCCCAATAAAGATGCTTTATTTGCAAAGAAAAACCACATATGATGGTTCCGAAAGTCAGTCTCTCTCTAATATATTCACAAAAATATAAATACATACATACACACACACTCGTCTTTAATTATATTTATAAGTATAATAGGGCCAGGTTCAGGGGAAAACCACAAAAAAATGAAAGACTGAGGAACACTCTGGTAGCCATTCATCTGAACGTATGCACATGTGCATACAAGTAATTTGTAACATGCACAAATGCATAATGTACACGTGCATAAAAACCAAAAAACAACTTAATTTACTTGTATGGACATGTGCATACCGTCCTGATGAACGGTTACCATGGTGTTCCTCCATTTTTCATTTTTTTGCGGTTTTCCCCTGAACATAACCCTATATATACATATATATATATATATGCATATCAGATTACCATGCAGAACTAGGGTCATCGGACTCATCACACAATTTGATCCGATGCTTTTGGCTCTTGAGACATGAAGTATCCGTAGGTTTCTTCCATATGGCAGTGTTCCCATCGACAACAACGGAATCATAGCACAATGCTTTAGCCACTGTCTGAAGCTCTTCCCATTCTTTTTCATATCCATGCCATTGCACAGGTGGGCCCGAGATTACCAGGTACCCTCCTGGACGAAGTAATCGATCCACTTCTATAAAATACGTAGCATCTGCAAAGCCAGATGTCCACTTTAAAAAAAAAAAGTGCCTACTTTCCAATTCTACCCTTAATTAAGAGATGGAGAAATTCATCACTTAAGGGTAGACTTGTCATTTAGTTAATTAAAAAGAGTAATAATTAAACATTTCCAAAACTGTGTCTTTTTCATTTGTGGACATTTATTTTGGGACCAAGGGAGTATCTAAAATATGTTGTACTTCCTTCGTACCAAAATAAGTGTCCATATTTCTATTTCAGCTGGTCTCAAAATACGTTTCCATTTTCAAAAGTAAGTGCCTAATTTCCAATTTTACCCTTAATTATGAGATGGAAAAATTCATTACTTCATTTATTATTAAGAGTTTAATTAATTAAAAAGTGTACATATTTCTATTTCAGTTTGTCTCAAACAAAAGTCCCCATTTTCAAAAGTGCCTAATTTCCAATTTTACCCTTAATTATGAGATGGAGAAATTCATTATTTCATCTATTATCAAGGGTTTAATTGATTAAAAAGTGTAGTAATTACACATTTCTAAAACTATATCCCGTTTTCATGGTGAACATTTATTTTGCAATCTAATATATTTAGAAGTCAGAAAATCAAAGAATACCCACTGTATGCTGTAAACGGTATCAAGCAACGAGAGCAGTGGATCAAGTCGAATGAGAAAGCGGGAAATGGGAGTCGGCGAGTGCCAAGCATCAAAACAAATGCCGGTATTCCTCTTTCCAAAGCAAATTGTATCTGTGACTTGTGTGAATCTCTTGGAGCAAAAGAGAGTGTTAGAAGGTCTTCGGCTAAAAGGTACCCTCCAAAACTGGCAACCTAGATAGAAAAATATCAATCGATATGAATTTCAAAAACCTATAAACCTCAGTATGAATTTCAACCATGGTTATCCAAACAAGGGTTGGGTTCCGATGAGCAGTTGAGGTTTACGTGAGAAGCGTGAGAAGTGGTTATCAACCGTTGGATGAGAAATGGACGCACATTAGGATGAGATGCACCGAGATCAGATCTACAGCATCAATTCCCTTCTAAGGCGCAATTCATGGGAGGGCATTTGATTAAAAGTGATCAACGGTTCAGATCCACTTCTCACATTAACCTCAACTTCTCACACAATCGTTCGCCTTTGGTAAATATGCGTTCCAAAGTGACCAGAAAAGCGTAGTGAAGATGGTTTGCTTCAGGGGTTGGGTTCCGGTGAGAATGAAAGTTATGGTGAAAAGGGTAAGAAGGGATCTCCACCCTTGGATGCACATTAGGATGAGATGCACTGGATCAATCCCCGTATCAAGCATGATTCATGGGTGGGGTGAGATTAAAAGTGATCAAGGGTCCAGATCTCTTCTTACCTTCTAACCTTAACTCTTCTTCTCACATGATCCTTAGTCTTGTTTCAGAAGCATATCCTTAGCCTTTCAGCATAAATGGGAAGTTGGTAAATTCAAACTGTAGGCAAAGGATCGTGTGAGAAGTGGATCTGAACCGTTGATCACTTTTAATCAAATGCCCTCCCATGAATTGCGCCTTAGAGGAGAATTGATCTCGGTGCATCTCATCCTAATGTGCGTCCATTTTTCATCCAACGATTGATAACTAATCCAAGAAAACAATACAGCAAATCTTACCCCACATCCCATATCAAGAACGGTCCTTAGAACCCCGCCAGAAATAGGAATATAATGTTCAAGCTGCTCGATGTAATGCACGGCTCCGTCTGGAAACATAGTGCCACCTCCTGGAAATATGAAGTGCGAACCTTCTGTTTTCATCCATCCCTGATGACCTTTCCGTTCAGCTAGTTTATTATACGGCATGTTTTCATGCCATATCTGAAATGAAAAGAGAAGAAAAGTTGTATTAAGTAACCAATTGAACTATAACAAAATTGCCACAAATTGGTTTTCCATTAAGTCCTGTGTGGATAAAGCTATCTGTGTGGATTAATTTGTCTGTATACCGTGAAGGTTTTTGTTTGGGAGGGTCTTTTCATAGATGGAAGGAGCGTGTTTCTTAATTGGGTTGAGCAGGTTTGGAAAAAACATGGCTTTCTGCATAAAGCTCCCCCCCCCCAAAAGCTTACTGAATAAGCCACTTTCTATATCATTAAGTCACTACCAAACAGTCATGTATAGCTGACCGATTAAGCTATGAGTCCCATTAAGGTTTTAACAAACGGGCACTTCTTGTATGGATAAAGTTGTCTGTGTGGATTAATCCGTATGCGTAAAGCTCCCCTCTACTGAGAAAGTCATTTTCTATGTTACTAAGTCTTTTATGGATAAAGTTGTCTGTGTGGATTAATTTATCAGCATAAAGCTCCCCCCTAGAAGCTTACTGAATAAGTCATTTTCTATGTTATTAAGTCACTACCAAACAGTAATGTATAGCTGACCGAATAAGCTGTGAGTCCCATTAAGCTCATTAAGTTGCTAACAAACAGTCCCTTTAAAGAGCAATAAATTGCATGTTTCACCATTTACAATTGTTGATACTCAAGTAATCGAAGAACTTTATACCAAGAGCTTCTAAAGTATAATTGAATTAGGGTAAGGACAGAAATATAAAAAAACAAATTTATGTTTGGAAATATGAAAATCTAGATTAATGAACTTCATTATAAACAATGGGATGGAGAAATTCAATACTCCCTCTGTTATTGAGGATAAAATTGTCATTTAGATGGTTTTATAAAAATTGTGACTATTGGTCAAATGTACGAAAAGCCCTCCAGCAACAATGACAAAATAGAGGAACCTAGTAGACTAAAAATAAATAGCATCAATAAGTTGTAGGTGAAGGATCGTGTGAGAAGTTGAGGTTAACGTGAGAAGTGTGAGAAGTGTATCTGAACCGTTGGATCACTTTTAATCAAATGCACTCCCATGAATTGCGGCTTAGAAGGGAATTTATCCGGTGCATCTCGATTCATCTCATCCTAATGTGCATCCATTTCTCATCCAACGGTTGATAACCACTTCTCACGCTTCTCCCGTTAACCTCAACTTCTCACCGGAACCCAACCCTAAGTTGTAATAGCAACAATAAACCACAATGGTTAATATGTAAATTTGGCTTTGGAATTTGCTAAAAAGGAAATCTCTTGCAACTTTCATAATACCAAAATAGAAATTGTTGCACTTTTTGTGGAGTTGAGGGAGTACTTCCCATGTGAGTTGATAATTTATGCTATTAATATCGTAATATCGGATATCGGTGGTATATCGGTCAGGGTCCGATATTTGAAATATCGAATATATCGGTGATATATCGGCCCAAAAATATCGGCTCATATAATATTTCTTAGAATTATATATATAATATACGTATGCATCCATAAACGTATCATGCGCATTAATTAAAAACATAGTTTCAACATCAAAACATCAACTTAAACAAGTTTCACAAAACATTATAGAAAAAGTGTTCATAAACGAGCTAATCACAAGCAATGGGTTCGGCATCCGAGTCAACGTCGCTGAATATCGGCAAAAATCGGCCAAAATATCGGTAAATATCGGCAACCAAGGTTCGATATCCGAGACATATCGCCGATATTAACAACATAGTTGATAATTGCATTATAGGGTGGATAGTTTTCTAACCTAACCAAACCAAACACACTCGGTATATCCCACTCAGAAGTAAAGTTCGGGGTGAGCTTAGAGAGGTTGTTTCCGTGAAGACTTCAGATTAGTTTTCTAACCATTGCACTTAAAATTTGTTCAATCTAACCAAAATATATTTCCCAAAATACAAAGGAAACATGGTGGTATGCCGGTGTGTGAGCAATCGGGAATGCTTGGTTTGCAACAAAATTACAAGTACCAATGATATAAATGCAATCAAGCATATATATAGACTCAGGAGCAGGGGAAAACCACAAAAGTTAGAAAACTGAGAAACACCTAATAACTATTCATTTGTCTGGTATGTACGAGTGCATAGAAGTAGTTTGTCAGCACATGTGCATAAAATGCACACGTGCATAGAAACCGAGAAACATTTTAAGTCACTTTTATGCACATGTGCATACCGTACAAATTAATGGTTATCATGGTGTTCCTCATTTCCCCATTTTTGTGGTTTCCCCTTCACGTGAGTCTCTCTCTCTCTCTCTCTATATATATATATATATATATGGTCAAGTTCAGGGAAACCCCGCAAAAAAAATGAAAAACAGAGGAATACCCTAGTAACCGTTCATCTGGACAGTATGCCCACGTGCATACAAGTACTTTGTAAGCAATTTGTCAGGTATGCACATATGCATAAAAACCAAAAAAC
Organism: Saussurea involucrata; assembly: GCA_033807775.1. NCBI lineage: Eukaryota > Viridiplantae > Streptophyta > Magnoliopsida > Asterales > Asteraceae > Saussurea > Saussurea involucrata. The sequence continues at coordinate 11,232,566 of CM066312.1, forward strand.
ATGATCAATTACTTGTATGCACATGTGCAAACGGTCCAGATGAATGGTTATCAGGGTATTCCTCACTTTTTCATTTTTTTGGGGTTTCCCCCTAAACCTCCCTCTCTCTCTCTCTCTCTCTCTATATATATATATATATATATATAGTAGCATATATATATATATATATATGTAAGTGTTTCCTTTTTTGTATTTGAGCAAACATAATGGTTAGTTTGCAATAGATTGCAGGAGTATGATAGTTAGAAACTAGTTAGCTCTTGCATCATATAATACTTAATCATAACAAGTGTTCTATGTCACAACTACATCCTACTTTCTGTTGTATACAATTGATTTCTTAAACACACACACATCAATTTTTCTGTAGCATTATCAAACTTCAAGTTCAAATTCAATATACCAAAATATCAATTCGAATACCACCATCTATATACCCACACAAAATCATCACAAATCAAAAATCCCCCAACTAAAATTACCTTATACAAACTAGTAGGCCACTGAATCGGAATATTATACCCTTCCGGCGGAGGGATCAAACACAACAACCGCTCTTCCACCGGCGGACAATGTCTCTCCCGATAATAATTCATCTCCCTACTGAGCAATCTGTTCCGATTAGGATCCTCACACGGCATATAATCAACAGTATCAGCGGAACACGATTGAATCGTGAGGTTTCGTCCGGCTTCAATTAGGGCAATGAGGTGGTGGCGTTGCTTAGCGCCGGTGGTGGCGCTGATGAGAGCTTGGCTGCCGGATGCGGCAATGGAGTCTCCGAGAGGAGTAAGAACGAGAACGAAGAAGAGGAAGATTGCAGCCAAGAAGATGAGAGATACTAAGTCTAGAAACCGCCATTGTCGAGGGGTGTGGTGCTTCGATGATATGAGATCGAGATGCCTCATTATTAGAAGGATTCAAGGAAACTATAAAGTTAACATGTTTGAAATCAAGATCTGGATTGTGATAGAGAGATCGGTATGAGGGTTTTTGTGTGGATTTAGATGTGGTTGTTGGAAGTTGAAGCAGAGTGAAGCAGATCAGGGACGATGAACGAGTGTGTTTTATTAAGCTTTTCTTTGAAGAGATCATGAAAATTGAAAATTTTCAGTGCAGCCGAGCCTAGCCTAGCTGAGCCGAGCCGAGTTCAGTTGAGCTAAAACGATAATACCAAGTTCGAACTTGAATAACTTTCATGCATCGTTTAGGACATCTCCAATGGGTCACACTATATTTTACATCAAATTTCAAAAGTAGTGTAAAAAGTAGTGTTAATGGTACATCTTCTCTAATGGGTAGCACTATTTTTTGAAAATGATAAAAAGTAGTGTAAATGAATAGTGTTACACCAAATATAGTGTAATACTATTCATCACACTAAATTTAGTGTGGAAAATAGAGACCCCATTGGAGATGTGAATAGCGTAATTTACACCAAATTTAGTGTTTACTGTAAGATTTAGTGACCCAATTGAAGATGGTCTTAGGCCATCCGTATCACAACCCTCAAGCCCTCAAGCGCCACATCAGCGCCACATCAGCTTTTCTCCTAACCCTCTCCTCAAACCCTCAAGCCTTAAAGTGGCGTACCCGTACCCGATGCTATAAGGAACCTGCAACCCCACCCCACCCTCACCCTCCTCTCACACAACCCTCGGGTTTCTCGGGTTTTCAAGCCCGCATGCCAAGCCCGAGCCCCCCGTATCACTACCCGCTGGAGCCCTCTGAACCCGCATGCGAGCCCGAGCCGGAGCCCGTGAGGGATACGGATGGCCTTATGGGCTCGAACTCATGATTGATTATCTCACTTATTTATTAGCTTCTAACCCTGTAATTTTTGATATTTTTATTGTATGGTTTATCAGTATATGAGCATGTTTTACTCGGAAAAAAACGTATGCACGATGGTTCGGTTTGATTCGAAAATTTTAACCAAGTTTTCGAACGAGTCGAGTCGAACATTGGTGTTATGAATCTCGACTCGTTAAGTTTAACAAGTTTTATTTTGTGCTCAAGATCAATTAGAGCTCGAAAATTATTAAGCTCGAGCTCGTGTAGCTCTTTAAAAGTTCGAATTGTTTACACCCTTATTCACTACTATTGCTTAATATTCTCCGCGTTTCTATTTTATTTCTCCTGAAATGACCGCCATTTTAAAAAATGAATGTTTACTTTTCAATTTTCTTTTCAATTTTACCCTTAATCGTGGATGGAGAAATTCATTATTGATTCAATTATTAAAAGTATAATTGTCATTTAGTTTAAATAAAACTATAATAGTTATCTATTAGAGTAGAGTAAAATGTCTTGTTTGTTTGGTAGGATTCAACAGGATTTGAAATTGAATTCCAATTCAATCTCATGTTTGGTTTAAGAATTGTTTGGATTTGAAAATCTTGTGGATTTCATAGAAATCCGACAAATTGAGATTAGAAATCCAATGGGGTTTGTTGGTATTTTGCAGAATTTTGTAGAATATGTATGTAATAATGTTTTAAAGTATATTTAAAACATTTGTTTTTTCTAATAATCAATTAATAAAAAAAGTAATTTAATTATGTTTATAATTATTTATGATTTGTTTTTTACATATTATTTATACATACCAAATATTTCAAATCCTTCTACGAAATCCAAATCCCTCAAAAACATTTCATCAAACCAAAAACCCCCTAAACTCTTTTGTTAGCGCTTACCCAAGTTATATGTGTCGGCTAAGTCAAGCCTTAGAAACCACGACGAAGCCATGACGTTTTCAAGGCGTGACTTATGGCTAGGGGCGCTCAAAAACCCGATCAACCCAACCCAACCCGACATGAAATAACCCAACCCGAAGCAACCCGATGCCTAATCGAGTTGTAAAATCCTCAAACTGTATATATTGGGTTGATATCGGGTTAGGATAATTTGAACTCAACCCAACCCGATGAACCCGATATATATATATATATATATATATATATATATGCAAATTGAGAAAAACAGTTGATGGTGATATATTTAAGATTTAAGAAATATGCAAATTGAGACGTCAAGTTATTTGATCATGTTTGGTTTAGACATTTTTATATGTAGTATCTATATATTGCGTGAATTATCGGTTGTATTTTAAATACATGTTTTCTTTATTTTTATGTTTCTAATTTTGACTTTACCTTGTTTAAACACAACCCGACCAACCCGAACGGGTTGGGTTGGGTTGAAAATTTTTCAAACCGCCAACATTGGGTTGATGTGTCGAAATGTCTTCAACCCGATCAACCCAACCCGTGAGCACCCCTACTTATGGCGTCAGATTTATAATGCATATATAATATGATATTTAAAAACACATGTTTTCTAGTGTTACTCAATGAGTCAATAGTAATAAGCAAGTTAAATTATGTTATATTTATTAAAAACTTGAAAATAAAACATTAAAAATATAAAAAAAACCAAATATCGCATTACAAAAACTGCGCATTGGGTCATGGCGTGTCACGGGCTTAACGTGGCGTGAGACACAAGCCTTGGTGCCATGGCGCGCCATGGCGGCTCTGCGGCGAGTTTTTTAGAACAATGCATTTGCTGCAACATGTTTTTTTACCCTATAGCCTTGGCACCATGAGTTGTCAAAAGTTCATCTTCCTATTTTCTTCTTAAAATCGTTCGTAATTGATTTTCACACATTGCCCGGTAACGACAACATATACTTGCATTTATTTTTGCACCACCATTTCACGTATCAAATATCGACATTAGTTTAACGATCCATCCGATTCTTATGTAAAACAGTTTGTTAACCACTTGGAATTGTCACACACTAGTTTAGGCATAAAATGTAATGGAAATATCATCTTTCCTCTTCGAATCTGAACACTGTCGAAACCCGTGTAAGATATGACCATGGAAGTTCATATACGATAACCTCGGGACATTCGTTTGGGGATTAGGCAGTATATATATGTAAGCCGACCCGCACGATTACCAAAAAAAAGTAGTTTGTTGCAAAAGAAAAAACTTAATTCAAATGGTTTGGATTTAATCAAACTAGAGTAAAGTACAAATTTTATATTTGGATCATACATTAATCACATGCAAAGTTTGGAGAATTCATTTTTTCTACATTATTGGTCTAAAATGTCAATGGCATGTAGCTCAGTTGGTTAAGGGGTGAGGAGATGTTTGCTCTAATAGGCCGTTGGTCACGAGTTCGAATCCTGCGGGAGACGGGCTCGGGGCCCCCTCGCAATCGCCTTGCCGTTGAGTGAGTTTGGTATGCCCCCACATTATGAAATTGACAGCCAATTGTGGGGCGGTTTGAGGTTGCCAGTTAAACAACCTTTTTTCCTCCAATTATTGGTCTAAAATAGAAACTTGATCTAGGTCCAACCCAAGGCCTCATACCCTGGATCTTGGCCTGGCCCAATAAAACATGATCTGAAAAAGTCTGGAAAAGCCCAAAAAAGTTGATGAGATCATTTTCAAATCCCAAAAACCGTTCCGGTCCAAGCCTTAAAAACTCGAGCTTTTTTTTTCTCGATGAAAAAGCTTAAGCCTTGTGTATTTCTATACGGTTCTAAGACCAACTCCAAATGGGTCATTAAATCTTACACTAAGCACTAAATTTGGTGTAAATGCCACTATTCATATCTCCAGTGGGGTCTCTATTTTTCACACTAAATTTAGTGTAATGAATAGTATTGCACTATATTTGGTGTAACACTATTCATTTACACTACTTTTCACATCACTTTTAAAAAATAGTGTTATCCATTGGAGAAGATTTACTATTAACACTAAAACTTGCACTACTTTTCAGACTACTTTTAAAATTTGATGTAAAATATAGTGTGACCCATTGAAGATGTCCTAATAGACCCGACAAACTTATTTTTATGTGTTTTACACAGTTCATTTGCTAGCAAGCAAATGGCAAACGCATTTTAAAAAACACACATTTGTATCAACAAAAAGAAATGATGTTGAAAATAAGGGCATAATCGTCATTTCAACTAATGTCTTATTTCAACAAAGATGATTTTACTGAATTTGTAATGTTCTAGTTTACAATTTTATCTTTTGAAAGTTCAATTTTAATACAATTTTATCTCCAACTATGAGATCTTGCTTAAAAAAAAGTATTTAACACCGTTATTATATATAAAAAGATGACATTTTTTACAACCACCTGTGATGTTTTGAGTTAATATGGAGCAGTTTACAAAACGTTTATCTGGGTAAGCGCTGTTGTAACGACCGTGACCGAATCGGTTTAGTTTTAACGCTTGAAAGGAAAGTATAATAAGAACGGAAGTTGAGGGGCTATTTGGTAAGTTTGGGATAGGGTATATAAAGGCACAAAACCCTAGAAAGAACATTATAATACTAAATTTGATTGTTGACGGCTGAGTTTGTGGAGAGAAAGGAGAATAGGGCTCATAAGTGTTTTGTGTGATTTTGGAAGAGAGGAATCATCAAGTTCAATTCCAGAAGGAAGGGAATGATTGAAATTCGTGTTCTGCAAGTAATCTCTAAGGTAATCTCTAACCCATAACTCCTTTCAAGATTAATCTGTTGATTTCTGAGTTTTGTGGGTTATAGCTTATTCTAAGTCATTTGAGGCCAATAGAGAGATTTAATCATCGTTAAATGTGTTTTGATAATAAAAAACTGATGGGAAATCGATTACAGATCATTTAGTGATAATTTATTGGCTTATCTTGAGGATTAAGAGGCATGTAATAGGATTTTCAACCATTAAACTCGTACAGCGTGTAACAACCCACTCCAAAGCATGCCGAAATAAGACATCAAGTATAATAAATCGCCAAGACTTGGCCCACGGTTCACACCATCATATTATTCACCATTTGGGTTTGCGGAATAACCCTAATTACAACTGAGAGTATCTAAATACTGGAATGTAAAAGGACGTCCACTAATGCAAGCCACGCCCGCTCTCACGCCTTCTCTTTACCACTAGAGGAATCGCCCTTAACCTGCTTACCTGAAAAGGGTTTCAGTTTTGAAAATGTGAGGGTTAGACCACGAGGTTTAGTGAGGTCCCTCAGTTACATCCACACCACATATAGCAATTAAAAAGTTTTGCGAAACATAAATCAATAGAAAGTTTGGCAACCAACATATGGGACACACACCCCATAAACATCACACTATAACATATGGGCCACACACCCCATAAGCATCACACTATAACATATGGGCCACACCCCCCATAAGTCTCATGCCATAACATATAGGACACCCCCCCCATAGGCATCACACCATAACGTATGGGACACACCCCCCATATACAACACGCCATGCATAAGTAATTTATATGCAACATTCATTAAGCGAACACACATGTACAAGTAAATGAACAAGTACCATCAAGCTTTAGTTAGAAAAACTCACCTGGTATGCTTACGTTCCTTTCCTACTCTGACCTGCACTTCCAAACGATCTACCTGAGCGAAAGGATAAGTTTATAAGTTGGTTGACCAACTATCCAGACACACTAAACTTTCCGGACACACACTTTCCGGACACACTCTCTTATCCGGACAACACCTTATCCGGACAACACCCCTATCCGGACAACACTCCTATCCGGACAACACCCCTATCCGGACAACACTCCTATCCGGACAACACCCCTATCCGGACAACACTCAACACCCCTATCCGGACACCCACACGCATAACAGATACTTACCCGGAAACCTTCAACTGATCGGGGTGTCCGGACGTCCAGGAAGGTATCCGGACGTCGACCTGTCCCTTACTTGGTCCGATAAATCCCAGAAACGGCCGATAACTCACAGATGAAGATTAACATCTGCACCACGGACACTAAACTCAAAAATTACTGAAATCTTGACAGTAATAACACCGTATAACGCCCAAACTTCCCCAATAAGCTTCCACCTCAACTTTTGGCAAAAACTCCAAAATAAATCATCTTAACCACACCCCACAGATTAAGGATGAGTAGAAGAGAATTACCTGGATGACTTCTTGCAGAAATCGAATCCCAACACACCGTTTCTTCTGATTTCCAAGCTCAAAGCTCCTTTATCCTCCAAAATGCACAAGAACTCCAAACCTTTCTTTCTCTCTATTTCTTCTTCCTTCAGCCGTCAATCAACACAACAATTCAGTATTAGAATGTTTCCCCTAGGGGTTTGTGCCCATTTATACCCTAGACCTCATTTACAAAATACTCCCCTCAACTTTCATTTTAACAATTTCTACCACCAGGCTTGAAACTCGTTCATTTTAGACACGGTTACTACAACACTCCCCCCTCAAAAGAATTCCGTCCCCGGAATTCCATTCTCAAAGAGGTGAGGGTACCTGGACTTCATGACCGCTTCCACTTCCCAAGTAGCCTCTCGTCCTTTATGATACTTCCACTGGACCTTCACTAAACGAACTTCTTTGTTCCTCGTCTTTCGTATCTTACTATCTACGTTTTCCATTGGCTCCTCTTCATACCTCAATTTCTCATCAACACTAATGTCTTCCAACTGTACTGCTATGGTTTCTTCGGCCAGACACTTCCTCAAGTTCGACATAGGAAAGATCGAATGAACTCCCCGGAGCCCGTCAGACAACTCCAACTTGTACGCCACTTCTCCTACACGCTCAATGATAGCAAACGGCCCATCATAACTGGGTCTTGTTTCTCCTTTCTCTCCAACGCACAACGTCTTTTCATGACTAACCATAAGTATTGCACTGTCTCCCACACGACATTCGATCAAACTCTTCCTTCTGCTTACACCCTGTGGCGGTCTCGAGCCACGCTTAACTTCTCACGAAATGCATGACCTATTGGTGGTCAACCACACGACCTCCGGTCTCACCCAAAAATCATTCACACATCTAGTCTCATGGTTTTAAAACGCATCACTCTAAGGATTTCACACAAAATTTTACCTTCTTAAAAGAACGCCTTCTACCGAAGTTAACGCCACACATCCCGAAACCCTTATAAAATAACGACGCTCAATTCGCCAACCGATCACCGGATCAACCCTGACTATCACCTTAATCCCACAGTTAAGATTTTTCCTCTCCAGACTATACACAACTCTACAATCACTCTTCTAGCACAAAATACGTCTAAGGCAAATAATACCTTCTTGCATTAAATGTGCCGACCACAACCCATTGATAACAATCAATTCCCACACTTTTACTACAACGTCACTCCCATACTACTATCAAGTCCAATCCCATGGTCCTTCATTCGAGCACTACATTCGACTACCTTCTTCCACTTCCTTCTCAAACATAAAACACATTTCCAAAGAATAACTCACTAGAAGATACACACTCTTGATCAATCACATAAGCTAGTTTTCCTCCACGCTTAAACTACTCACGTACACACAAATCCCCTTTCTCATACTCTCACTAGAGTTCATGCACTCAATGGTGACGTTCTGAAACATAGCTTCCCTCTTTCCGAGCCACTTGTCACACTTTTTACTTTACACTTACTCTCTTATTCCATACTACCGCCCCCAATTACCTCAGGCTAACATGGAACATTTCTCCTTCAACGTTGACCACTCCATACACACAATTTCAACGGTTACTATGTCTAATCCCACAGTTTCACCACATCTCATACGAGAAATTCGACCAAGTCAAACCGGACCTCCACGCTACGTTCGAAGCGACCACACACTTCTCATTCCTCAAACGATATTAACCCACTCCTTTGCATTCCTTTACACACAAGGATCAGTTCAACATTCTCAGAGATTTCATATCTACTACAAGATATCATGAACTAATCAATCCAACATTTTCACAATTATTACCACGATACAAGGCAAACGCACTCATCAATCAACTCAAGAGTACACAACTTTCTTCTTATCTAGTCACCCATTGTCACCCCATTCTTTTATTTTCGGGTAACAATACCACACACCACTTAGACATCCATGCAACTCTACGCATAATTTGGTCATCTCTGAACGACTTATGAGAAACCCCGAGCAAAGACCTCCACCTATGCTCACCCCCATCAACACTAGCCTACCACTTAACCTCACAACAATTCATCCCCACCATGCTTCGCATGCTCACTAGATATAAGTTACCACCAACTTATCCACACAACCCCCACACACCAGAGGTTCGGTCGTCACGATCATTTGCACACACACCAGGCCACGCTTTCTTCACAACAAACACAACATTTATATAAAAGAGTATACGAAACAATATGCAATAGCTAGTTTTGCAATTCATCCCCTTACACAAATAACGGGAATTCCTGCCTGGTCACTACACACTTGTGGCCTGATCTAGGGCACACACCCGCCCTTGGGAATAGACCAAGTTCATTCGAATAATCCGTATGGGACACACCCCCCATATACATCACACAATGTCATATGCAATTTATATGCAACTACACATTTAAATAAGCACACTTTAAAATGACAATCACCTTTTGACACCTGCTACTGGCACACGCTATAGTCACACACACCGTGACAGCGCCAAAGAGCACACTCGCTATATATGAAACAAATTCATATATATAACTAATATGGGACACACCCCACATTTTCTCGACAACGCCAGAGCACAATGCATAATTAAAGCATGCATTCTACCACACAATTGTTCATAGCTTCATATTTAAGCAGTTGGAAACACGCGAATGGATAACAACCACACCACACACTTAATCGTCGCTTTGCAATAAATGCAGCTGAGAAGCACACAGTTATATAATAACTCTGTCACATTTGTATAAAATTAGGTTCAGAAAGACTCACAACCTTGTCTTTCTCCCATCTAGGTGAATCACAAATTATGACCGTCTAATACACTCGATCGAGTCCTTATTCCCGACCGACTCTTCGGGTCCACTTGAAGCACACTCAAATAAATCAAACTATAAGACGCATCCTTGCAAACCAACATAGTCTACGTATCCCACATGAGTTGGGCTAACCACCTCGTTCGTAATTGACATAACAGTCACAAAGGAAGAATCACTTATCCAACTAACACATCTCCACCTTCAGGATACTCACCAAAAAGGCGGTCCACTCTCTGGGCAGATACACACGTATCCCAACTGTCCTCTTATCTCTGCGCTCACACGCGACAAATGAAATCACAACAGGGCTAGCCTTTCAACTCTCAAATCTCCCGACAACGACTCAACACTCGTCGTTGACTTCCACACCAAATCCTGGCAATTAGCCTAAATTCAACTTCTCCTCAACTTCGGCTCTACGCCGATACCGACTCATCCACATACCACAACGTTACCTTTCAAAGTATTTTGCCTACTTCGAAATCACCCGGGACACCCCCCCTCCCCCGCCGTCAGTCTTATGCCTACTTACCGAAAAGAGCAAGGACTACCATCACACAAGCATTTCCACAGACAAAGACCGAGGCTACATGTAGGCACTGTCCTCCCTATACTGTAACACTAAGATCGCAAATCAACCATCGACGACTCGACCACATTTTCCACTCCCGGAACTTCGCACATTCTTAGGCACGATATCCCTTACTACCTAACGAGTTCATAGCCTTCATGCATGACAACACAATGATTTAAATTGTTTTACACACTCAAAATATCCCACAAAACAAGGTTTTGATATGCATGCCACGACACTCCCATAAGTTACCACCACACACACCGATCTCAAAGATCGCTCACACGCAACCTTGTTCATCATTTGAAAGTGCATTCACTGAAACTCTCCTTGTGCAAAAATTTTAAAAATACAGCAATATCACCCATACTGGGATAGTCGACCGACTCTCACACTTGTTGATATGTCAACCACGTGTTCATATCGTTTTCATCCATAAAACCATACGATCTAATATTGTTACGATTTTTTTTACAACAAGGTTTAACTCACTCGCAAAAGAAGTGAAGTAACTCACTATTTCTCCAAGTTCGAAATTTATTACACCATGTAAACAAATTTATCTTTTCCTTCCAGCACACACTTGCACACGCCAACTCATTTTCAAAATCAGAAGTTTACAAGGCACACGCACAAAATCACACATTTTGACATGGGGACTTATGTAACCGGTTTGAAAACGTAATGCATGACTCGCTTTACATTGAAGGCTATTCGCTCGAGCAGGGTTAACCTTTTTTGCAGTTACAACAAATCAACGCCGACACCCTACTTCCCACTACACCATCAGGTTCCTTACATTTGAAACAACCTTCGGTACCGATACTTCCCCACACACTCTGATGCTCCAACCTCACAGTCACCACCTGACTATTAATTTGTAAAATAAACGGCTTCACCTCAGTCCCAAATTGGTTAACCGACACCAATGTTACCAATCCATACATCTATCGCTTTTCAACCACTCTTGTCACTCTTCCACTAACTAGAGAGTAAGAAAGCACTTATCCACTATCCGATCCTTGAGTTGAAACTCTCAAGATTTCAATTCACCGGCATTGAGAATCTCCCAGAATAAAGACTCATTAGAGAATGGGAGTTCACCTCCAAACACTTATTTCCCTTAAGAACCCTAAAGGTTCTACTTCCCACGGACACTCATACCAAACATTCAAACGATGCTTCTTCTAGATAGTATCATCAATCATGCCAAGAATGATCTGCACAACACACTAAACCGTTGCCATAATGACAAGATTAAACTTTACACACAAAACAGATTAACAACCGTCCCAAAATAACAAGGCAAGAATGATCACCGTCATGCACCTGTAAATTCACAATTACATTGGCCAGGTGTAATCCCGAACTTACCTTGCATGATAGTTCTCATCACCCTATTATTCACACTCCCCGGTGAGGTCTTGCTAGGCCTTCCTACATTCTCAGTTGTACTCCTACAGTTTAAGTTTAGGCCCATCCGGTCACCTAAATCCCTTAAACTATGGCTCTGATACCAACTGTAACAACCCACTCCAAAGCATGCCGAAATAAGACATCAAGTATAATAAATCGCCAAGACTTGGCCCACGGTTCACACCATCATATTATTCACCATTTGGGTTTGCGGAATAACCCTAATTACAACTGAGAGTATCTAAATACTGGAATGTAAAAGGACGTCCACTAATGCAAGCCACGCCCGCTCTCACGCTGTAAAGCCCGTGTCCCGGTACGTGTTTCTTTTATTTTTTTAATTAATTCAAAGTGTGTACCGTTAATTGTTTTGGTTCGGGGTTTGATGTCGTTAAAGACCAAAAATGTTAAAATCCATGTCTTTTAGTGAAGTTAGTAAAATAGGGATAGTTTGGGGGGCTAATGTGAAAATTTGGGCAAGGTCCGGCCCATGCAAGTAAAGGCCGAACCCCTTCCCCCCCATACCTCTCGTTTTCTTCCTTGCATTCCAAGCCAAGCCAAAGAAACCCTATTTTCCCTTTCGTAGTGTTGGAGAGGTGCGGCAGTGAGAGAGGGAGTTCGAGAGAGATAGAGGAGAGCCGAGAAGGAACGAGAGAGAGAGAGAGACGTAGAGAGAGAGAGGGACCTGCTGCCGGAGCTTGCTGCTGCCGGAGTTGCTGTTCGCCGGAGTTCGTGAGAGTGAGAACCGGGCACATCAACGCGGCGTCGTCGTAAGGTAATTCCCCCCACCGTTTCGTTTCGTTTCGTTTCGTTTTTTCTTTTGTTCCCGTCGCCGCCGCCGTTCGCCGCCGCTGTGGCGGTGGTGGATGGACGGCCGTGGCTGCCGTTGTGGGTGCGTGTGCGGAGGCTGGTCGAGAGAGAAGGGGAGAATGATTGGGTTTTTGTCGCGTGCTATCGTAATCAAAAAAATAAAAGAAAGACCACCGCCGGCCGCCGCTGGCCGCCGCCGGTCGCCACCGGCGACCGCCACTGCCGGAGATGGCAGTGGGTGGCGCGTGGCGTGACCTGACCTCTGTTCCTATCGAACCCTTAAACCGTAACTTAACCGTTAAGCCGTATAACTTAAACCGTTGTTTCTAAAATCTTTCTTTTATGCGTAAAATGGTCCAGCCCCTGTTTTGTGACGGTAATAACTTCTCCGTCGTAACTCCGATTGAGCCGAAACTGGCGCCCACGCTTCGAGCTCGGGACCGAGTACGTTTTCTGTGTTTTGGCGGAAAACTGGTTCGGCCTCGAGTTGGGAGAAAAAGTGGTCGCAAGTTCTGTGGTTCGTCATTTTATGTGAATTTCCTGGAATCTGCCACTGTTTTGCGTGGACCGTAACTTTTTACTCGTAAGTCGTTTTAACTTGAGGACAGTGGCCATTTTTCCTAAATTGAGTTAGGCACGTTTTTCGTGTTTCGCCGAAAGGCTGAATCGGCCCAGAACCGGGCTGTTCGGAGCTATTAGTGCGAACTGGTCCGAAAACGGACAGTTCCGGTAGGCGAACTTAATAAATTCATAATTAATTATAGAAAAATCGTTAGGAGGCGTGTAATATATCCTCGGAAAGGTATTTCAGGGCACTTTTCAACCGTGTAATAAATCTGAGTTTTTCTGGAGTTTTAGTGGTCAAATCAGGTCCCGAACAGACCTGTTCGGTGTGACCGAAAGTTAGTTTTAGTGACAGTTTGGGGTGTGTCGCGTCGTGGGGTCCGGGTCTCGTATTGACGTATTTTATCGTACGTTTAGGTGCCGGAAAGTGATCGTCGTTGTGTGGAGCTACTTACTATTTTTAGCTAGGCGCGCACCCGAGGTGAGTTCTCTCACTACAATTAATTAATAGTTGTTTATTATTACTGTAGCACGTGTGTGAAAATTGTATGCGGGATGGTTGGGGGCTAGGTAGTGGGAAGCCTAGTTAACATTATATGCTACATTATTCGGAGGGGCCGAGTCCCGACGGGGACGGAGGTGTTTTACGCAGTAGGCGTAAAAGGGGCGTTTACGCAGTAGGCGTAAAAAGGATGTCATACGCAGTAGGCGTAAAACGGGTGTTTCCCGCAGTAGGCGGAAACGTGCGGCGGGGCCGTAGACCCGACATCCGCCCGGGGATTTTTTTATGCGGTGGTTATTATACTTGTTCATGATTTGTTCGTAGACTTGTATGTGGTGGTGTGATCCTCTTTGCTTTAGGGGTAATATGAGATAACCATTGTTAATTGTTGTGTTTGAATTCACTAAGCTTCGTGCTTACCCCTCCCAATTTACAGTGGCTGCAGGTACAAGTGGTACGAAGGCATGACTGGCACACACTGACGCGCAAGATGGATGGGTCGAAGGATTTGCTTATTAAACATTTTCCCGTTATTGAATAAACAATTTAATTTCCGCTGTTGACTTATGTTTTAATAACGCTCGTGGTTGGAATTATTATTTTGGGTTTAATAAATGGAGACTTATTATTAAATATGCGCGTTTAAAATTTTTTAAATTTTCTTGAAATTTTGGGGCGTTACAACTTGGTATCAGAGCACAGCTTGAGTGAATCAAACGCACCTCGGTGTGTTGGGTCTCAAGTTGCGGCTGGGAAATTTCCAAATACTTTATTAAATCTTTTTAGAAATAAAAGGAAAAGTAAAAAAAAAAAAAAAAAAAAAAAAAAAACCCGTTCGAGGAACGGTGATCGAGGGCGCAGTGTGTACAGTCAGCCGGAGCCAAGGGAAAGGTACAATGCTTAGTGTTTTCTCATTTTATCGCTTTCTAAATCATAGGGTATGCATGCTAGATTGCCTGAGGTTGACACTATGCGATACGTTGGATTACTTGCTATTATGATTTTCTTGCTAATTATAGTAGGTTTCTAAGTAGGTGCCCTTTAAATCGTATGCGGTAAGAGGCTAATAGCCTTAGAATATTCGATTTAGTTCTATTGCGCAGCTCTTGTTTGAGTCCAACCGTTCTAGGATAGAATCTAGTATTCGAATGTCTATTTGTCTTGCACTGCATATGATTGGGTATTTGCGCGGCCACTCATTATGATTAACAGGGTTTTTATAGTAGCGAGGGTAGTGGGTGGAATATAATTCCTAGGGAGCTAGGAAGGGTGAGTGCATATGCCGGTGCGGGCATATGTGTTGAGTTGCGGCGAGAACTACTTGGACCCTCGGGATGGGACACGAAACGGGTAATGATAGGTGTGGAAGGTAGTAGTAGAGCTCCTATTACCGGAAGCACAGGATCAGTACTCGGGTCGGGGAAGTCACGAGGAATTCAAGGAGTTGAGCGTATGTGTTGATAGTGTGAGTTATTAGCTGATAATAACTCTTTGAATTTCTCCTTCTTATAGAATGGTCAACACTAGGAGGCGCGGTGAGGCTGAGCCGAGGGCTGAAGCCGGGATCACTGAGGAACGGATCCGAGAGATGATTGCAATTGAGGTTGCACGAGCTGTTGGGGATGCAATTCCCGAGATTATCACCGCGATTCAGGATCAACTAGTGACTCTAGTGGAGGAGCGGTTTGCAGCGATGCCGCCGCCTGTTGGGGGACAGCCCCGTGCCCAAGACTTCCAGTATCGGGATCTTTCTGCCTGCTCTCCACCAGAATTCAAGGGTGACTCTAACCCTATCGTTAGCATGCGCTGGATATCCGACATGGAGTGCGCTTTTCTGACAAGCGGCTGTCCGGATAACTTGAAGGTTCGATTTGCAGTGAATCTACTTCGCGAGGGAGCGAAAGACTGGTGCGCCACAGCATTGACTCTGGCCGAGCGTACCACTCTTACTTGGGACGAGTTCGTTGCTCGTTTCCGTGCTGAGTACGTGCCGCCGATAGAGATGGAAAGAATAGCGAAGGAGTTCTTGGAGCTGAACCAGACCACGGAGACCATAAAGGAGATGAACAAGAAGTTTACCGAAATGGCGCTATTCTGTCCCCAATATGCGGCCTCAGAAGAAATGAAGATGGCGAGGTACAAGGACATGCTTCGGACCGAGATCCGGGAAATTGTGAGCGCAGTGCAACATCCTTCGCTGTCGGCTATGATGGATGCAGCGCGGAGAAGAGAGTTAGAGTTGGAGACCCAAGCGAAGAAGAGGAAGGCGGCACAGGCAGTGACGCCTATCTCTGCAGTGCCAAAGAAATCGAAGTTTGTTGATTCTCGTGGGCACACGAAGAGTAGCGGTTCTAAGGCCCGGGATGTGAGTGGTAGAAGATCTGATGCATGTTACAAGTGTGGGCAGCCTGGCCATCTCAGTAGAGATTGCAGGTCGCCACTGATGTTATGTTTCGGCTGTAAACAGGCTGGCCATGTGAAGGCCAACTGCCCGAATGCTAGGGCAACTGATGGGGGTGGTGCACAGAGGGCTCCTGCGAATGCCCCGCTGCGCATCACCGACGGCCGTACGGGTCAGCCCGGGACGGAGGCGGCCCGAGGGAGAGTCCACCAGCTGAAGGTGGAGGAGGCGCAGGCGACGCCTAAGGTGGTGACAGGTATGTTTCATCACTCTTTTCTTTTGTCTTTCCTTTTCATGCCCTGTGCTTATGTATTGTTATTCTTTATATATTAGGTACGTTTCTAGTCAATTCTGTACCTGCGGTTGTAATGTTTGATAGCGGGGCTACTCATTCATTCGTGTCTCGCACTTTTAGCGAGAGGTTGGGTCGAGTGGTGGGACGTCTAGGATGTCCTTTATTGGTCGAGGTCGCCGATGATAGGACCTTGACGGTTACGGACGTGTATCGGGGATGCACGTTGGAAATCTCGGGTGTGAGGTTTCCTATCGATTTGATCCCTATAGCGATGCGAGAGCTTTGCGTGATAGTGGGCATGGATTGGATGGACGCGTTCGATGCAGAGATTGTTTGCCGTCGCAAACAAGTACGGGTTCGAACCCCAAGCGGGGGAGAACTGTTGATTCAGGGAGACTCGCCTAGTCGGGTTACGGCTATTTGTTCTGCGGCGAGGGCTCGGAGATACCTTCAGCATAGTGGGCAGGGGTTCTTGGCGTATGTGGTGGATACGCGTGTCGATGAGACGAAGATTAGTGCCGAGGATGTGCCAGTCGTGAGGGAATTCGCCGATGTATTCCCCGATGAGTTGCCAGGGATACCTCCCGCGCGACAGGTGGAGTTTCGAATCGACCTGATTCCAGGTGCTGCTCCGGTGGCCAAGGCACCTTATCGCTTGGCTCCACCGGCAATGAAGGAGCTTTATGAGCAGCTGCAGGAGCTTCTGGAGAAGGAGTTCATCAAACCGAGTTGTTCACCGTGGGGAGCTCCGATCTTGTTCGTGAAAAAGAAAGATGGATCTCAGCGGATGTGCATTGACTACCGGGAGCTGAATAAGCTTACGGTGAAGAATCGTTATCCTTTGCCAAGGATTGATGATTTGTTTGATCAGTTGCAGGGAGCCTCGTGGTTCTCTAAGATTGACTTGAGATCCGGGTACCATCAGATGCGGGTGCGTAGCGAAGATACGGAGAAGACGGCCTTTCGCACGCGTTACGGCCATTACGAGTTCGTGGTGATGCCTTTCGGGCTCACCAATGCACCAGCAGCGTTCATGGACCTCATGAACAGGGTGTGTAGCCCGATGTTGGATCGTTCGGTGATCGTGTTCATCGACGACATTCTTGTATATTCCAAGACGAAGGAAGAGCACGAGGTGCATTTGCGGGAAGTGTTAGAAGTTTTGAGACGGGAGAAGCTTTATGCTAAGTTCTCCAAGTGTGAATTCTGGTTACGAGAGGTCCAATTCTTAGGACATGTCGTGAATCAGAATGGTATCATGGTCGATCCGGCCAAGATTTCGGCAGTTATGCGGTGGGAGGTGCCGAAAACTCCTACCGAGGTGCGAAGTTTTCTCGGTTTAGCAGGGTATTATCGGAGATTTATCCAAGATTTCTCCAAAATCGCCTTGCCTATGACGAAACTGACGAAGAAAACTGCAGCTTTCAGTTGGGGTGAAGAGCAACAGAAGGCGTTTGAGGAGCTACGCAGGCGTTTATGTGAGGCTCCTGTGTTAACCTTGCCTGAGGGCATGGAAGATTTGGTGGTTTACTGTGATGCTTCGTACCAAGGGTTGGGTGCCGTGCTTATGCAACGCGGCAAGGTCATCGCTTACGCGTCGAGGCAGTTGAAGCCTCATGAGGCGAACTACCCGACTCATGATTTGGAGCTGGGAGCGGTGGTGTTTGCTTTAAAAATATGGAGACACTATCTTTATGGTGTCAAGTGCACGATCTATACCGATCACAAGAGCCTTAAATACCTGATGGACCAGCAAAATCTTAATATGCGTCAGCGGAGGTGGCTTGATGTGGTCAAGGATTACGACTGCGAGATACTTTACCACCCCGGTAAGGCGAATGTAGTCGCGGATGCACTTAGCCGACATCCGGTCGGGGGATCTTTGAAGGGTTTTTGTCAGCGATTAACGGTAGTTGCACCACTCTTGGAGTCGATCGGTATCGCTCAAGAGGTGGCCGTGTTGGAGGAAAATGCTAAACGAGAGAGAGTTTCGGGAGAAATTCCGAAGTTAGTACGGGATAGTCGGGGACTGTTAACCCGTTATGGTAGAATTTGGGTTCCATACACTGGTGGGAATCGCCAGACACTATTGGACGAGGCGCATAAGTCCAAGTTTTCGATTCATCCCGGAGCTACCAAGATGTACAGAGACCTGCGTGAAGACTATTGGTGGCCCGGCATGAAGCAGGATGTAGCCAAATGTGTGGAAGTATGTTTGACCTGTCGGAAGGTCAAAGCGGAACACCAACGACCGCATGGGAAATTGCAGCCGTTGGAGGTTCCGGTGTGGAAGTGGGAGCAGATCGCAATGGATTTCATCACTAAGCTTCCCAAGACTCAGCGAGGGAATGATACTATCTGGGTGATCGTGGATCGCCTGACGAAGAGCGCTCACTTCTTGGCGATTAAAGAGAGCTTTTCGGCGGATAAGCTTGCGGAGGTTTTCATTCGGGAAATTGTAACTCGGCACGGGGTGCCAGTCTCAATTGTCTCGGATCGGGATACTCGTTTCACCTCCCGATTTTGGGAGAAGTTTCAGAATGAGATGGGTACGCGGTTGCATTTCAGTACAGCATTTCATCCTCAGACGGACGGACAGAGTGAGCGTACTATTCAGACACTTGAGGACATGCTGCGAGCATGTGTGATTGACTTTGGTGGTAGTTGGGATCAGAATCTTCCACTAGCTGAGTTCTCCTACAATAACAGCTATCACGCTAGCATCGGTAGAGCGCCGTACGAAGTGTTGTATGGCAGGAAGTGTCGGACGCCCATTTGCTGGGGCGAGGTTGGTCACAGAGTGCTGGGGAGCACCGATATTGTGCTAAAGACGACGGAAATGATTCAGATGGTGCGGGATCGGTTAGTCACCGCTCAGAGCCGACAAAAGAGTTACGCCGATAAGAGACGATCGGACTTGGAGTTCCAAGTCGGGGATTACGTTCTTTTGAAAGTGTCACCCTGGAAGGGGGTAATCCGTTTTCGCAAGCGGGGAAAGTTGGGTCCCCGATATATCGGACCATACAAGGTCATCGCGCGTGTGGGGAAAGTAGCTTACCGATTGGAGCTACCGGAGGAACTGAGCCTGATCCACAACACGTTCCATGTCTCTCAGTTGCGGAAGTGTGTGATGGATGAGTCTGCAGTAGTTCCCCTTGAAGATATTCAGATTGACGAGCGACTCAACTATGTAGAGAAGCCGGTAGCCATCGTCGAGAGGAAGACGAAGACTCTAAGGAACAAAGTCATTGGATTGGTGAAGGTCCAGTGGCAGCACCGGAAAGGTTCGGAATGGACGTGGGAACCAGAAGCCGAGATGCGGGAGAATTACCCGGAGCTGTTTGCAGGCGTGGACTTCGGGGACGAAGTCTAGTCCAAGCGGGGGAGAGTTGTAAAGCCCGTGTCCCGGTACGTGTTTCTTTTATTTTTTTAATTAATTCAAAGTGTGTACCGTTAATTGTTTTGGTTCGGGGTTTGATGTCGTTAAAGACCAAAAATGTTAAAATCCATGTCTTTTAGTGAAGTTAGTAAAATAGGGATAGTTTGGGGGGCTAATGTGAAAATTTGGGCAAGGTCCGGTCCATGCAAGTAAAGGCCGAACCCCTTCCCCCCCCATACCTCTCGTTTTCTTCCTTGCATTCCAAGCCAAGCCAAAGAAACCCTATTTTCCCTTTCGTAGTGTTGGAGAGGTGCGGCAGTGAGAGAGGGAGTTCGAGAGAGATAGAGGAGAGCCGAGAAGGAACGAGAGAGAGAGAGAGACGTAGAGAGAGAGAGGGACCTGCTGCCGGAGCTTGCTGCTGCCGGAGTTGCTGTTCGCCGGAGTTCGTGAGAGTGAGAACCGGGCACATCAACGCGGCGTCGTCGTAAGGTAATTCCCCCCACCGTTTCGTTTCGTTTCGTTTCGTTTTTTCTTTTGTTCCCGTCGCCGCCGCCGTTCGCCGCCGCTGTGGCGGTGGTGGATGGACGGCCGTGGCTGCCGTTGTGGGTGCGTGTGCGGAGGCTGGTCGAGAGAGAAGGGGAGAATGATTGGGTTTTTGTCGCGTGCTATCGTAATCAAAAAAATAAAAGAAAGACCACCGCCGGCCGCCGCTGGCCGCCGCCGGTCGCCACCGGCGACCGCCACTGCCGGAGATGGCAGTGGGTGGCGCGTGGCGTGACCTGACCTCTGTTCCTATCGAACCCTTAAACCGTAACTTAACCGTTAAGCCGTATAACTTAAACCGTTGTTTCTAAAATCTTTCTTTTATGCGTAAAATGGTCCAGCCCCTGTTTTGTGACGGTAATAACTTCTCCGTCGTAACTCCGATTGAGCCGAAACTGGCGCCCACGCTTCGAGCTCGGGACCGAGTACGTTTTCTGTGTTTTGGCGGAAAACTGGTTCGGCCTCGAGTTGGGAGAAAAAGTGGTCGCAAGTTCTGTGGTTCGTCATTTTATGTGAATTTCCTGGAATCTGCCACTGTTTTGCGTGGACCGTAACTTTTTACTCGTAAGTCGTTTTAACTTGAGGACAGTGGCCATTTTTCCTAAATTGAGTTAGGCACGTTTTTCGTGTTTCGCCGAAAGGCTGAATCGGCCCAGAACCGGGCTGTTCGGAGCTGTTAGTGCGAACTGGTCCGAAAACGGACAGTTCCGGTAGGCGAACTTAATAAATTCATAATTAATTATAGAAAAATCGTTAGGAGGCGTGTAATATATCCTCGGAAAGGTATTTCAGGGCACTTTTCAACCGTGTAATAAATCTGAGTTTTTCTGGAGTTTTAGTGGTCAAATCAGGTCCCGAACAGACCTGTTCGGTGTGACCGAAAGTTAGTTTTAGTGACAGTTTGGGGTGTGTCGCGTCGTGGGGTCCGGGTCTCGTATTGACGTATTTTATCGTACGTTTAGGTGCCGGAAAGTGATCGTCGTTGTGTGGAGCTACTTACTATTTTTAGCTAGGCGCGCACCCGAGGTGAGTTCTCTCACTACAATTAATTAATAGTTGTTTATTATTACTGTAGCACGTGTGTGAAAATTGTATGCGGGATGGTTGGGGGCTAGGTAGTGGGAAGCCTAGTTAACAGTATGTGCTACATTATTCGGCGGGGCCGAGTCCCGACGGGGACGGAGGTGTTTTACGCAGTAGGCGTAAAAGGGGCGTTTACGCAGTAGGCGTAAAAAGGATGTCATACGCAGTAGGCGTAAAACGGGTGTTTCCCGCAGTAGGCGGAAACGTGCGGCGGGGCCGTAGACCCGACATCCGCCCGGGGATTTTTTTATGCGGTGGTTATTATACTTGTTCATGATTTGTTCGTAGACTTGTATGTGGTGGTGTGATCCTCTTTGCTTTAGGGGTAATATGAGATAACCATTGTTAATTGTTGTGTTTGAATTCACTAAGCTTCGTGCTTACCCCTCCCAATTTACAGTGGCTGCAGGTACAAGTGGTACGAAGGCATGACTGGCACACACTGACGCGCAAGATGGATGGGTCGAAGGATTTGCTTATTAAACATTTTCCCGTTATTGAATAAACAATTTAATTTCCGCTGTTGACTTATGTTTTAATAACGCTCGTGGTTGGAATTATTATTTTGGGTTTAATAAATGGAGACTTATTATTAAATATGCGCGTTTAAAAAATTTTAAATTTTCTTGAAATTTTGGGGCGTTACACACGCCTTCTCTTTACCACTAGAGGAATTGCCCTTAACCTGCTTACCTGAAAAGGGTTTCAGTTTTGAAAATGCGAGGGTTAGACCACGAGGTCTAGTGAGGTCCCTCAGTTACATCCACACCACATATAGCAATTAAAGAGTTTTGCGAAACATAAATCAATAGAAAGTTTGGCAACCAACATATGGGACACCCCCCCAATAAACATCACACTATAACATATGGGCCACACACCTCATAAGCATCACACTATAACATATGGGCCACACCCCCCATAAGTCTCATGGCATAACATATGGGACACACCCCCCATAGGCATCACACCATAACATATGGGACACCCCCCCCCATATACAACACGCCATGCATAAGTAATTTATATGCAACATTCATTAAGCGAACACACATGTACAAGTAAATGAACAAGTACCATCAAGCTTTAGTTAGAAAAACTCACCTGGTATGCTTACGTTCCTTTCCTACTCTGACCCGCACTTCCAAACGATCTACCTGAGCGAAAGGATAAGTTTATAAGTTGGTTGACCAACTATCCGGACACACTAAACTTTCCGGACACACACTTTTCCGGACACACTCTCTTATCCGGACAACACCCCTATCCGGACAACACTCCTATCCGGACAACACCCCTATCCGGACAACACCCCTATCCGGACAACACCCCTATCCGGACAACATTCCTATCCGGACAACACCCCTATCCGGACAACACCCCTATCCGGACACCCACATGCATAACAGATACTTACCCGGAAACCTTCAACTGATCGGGGTGTCCGGACGTCCAGGAAGGTATCCGGACGTCGACCTGTCCCTTACTTGGTCCGATAAATCCCAGAAACGGCCGATAACTCACATATGAAGATTAACATCTACACCACGGACACTAAACTCAACAATTACTGAAATCTTGACAGTAATAACACAGTATAACGCCTAAACTTCCCCAATAAGCTTCCACCTCAACTTTTGACAAAAACTCCAAAATAAATCATCTTAACCACACCCCACAGATTAAGGATGAGTAGAAGAGAATTACCTGGATGACTTTTTGCAGAAATCGAATCCCAACACACCCTTTCTTCTGATTTCCAAGCTCAAAGCTCCTTTATCCTCCAAAATGCACAAGAACTCCAAACCTTTCTTTCTCTTTATTTCTTCTTCCTTCAGCCGTCAATCAACACAAAAATTCAGTATTAGAATGTTTCCCCTAGGGTTTTGTGCCCATTTATACCCTAGACCTCATTTACAAAATACTCCCCTCAACTTTCATTTTAACAATTTCTACCACCAGGCTTGAAACTCGTTCATTTTAGACACGGTTACTACACAGCGTTCGTCCGGAAACCTTCAAGTATGAAGGTGTCCGGGTGAGTGTCCGGATAACTTCTTGGTCGGGTTGTAGAAGGTGTCCGGATATTGTGTTGTCCGGATAAGTTTAGTCGTCCGGATAAGTGTACCATTCGGATAGGTAAATCGTCCAGAAAATAGAAGTTGTCCGGTAATCTCATTGTGTCCGGATAGGAGAGTCATCCGGAAAAGCGTTGTTGTCCGGAAAAGTAGTGATGTCCGGAAAGTGTGGTTTACCCGGTAGTCTGTCCGGAAAAGTTGTGTGTCAGGTGAGAAGTGTCCGGATAGTCCTAGTCAGCTTATAAATCTGTCCCCTCGTTCAGGTAGACAATTTGGAAGTAAAGAGCAGAGTAGGGAAAAGCAAGCAAACGTATCAGGTGAGTTTTCTAAACTAAAACGTGTAGCTTTTAATAAGTTTTCTGAAGCGATTGTATGATGAGAAATGCCATGTTTATATATATGCTTTCAAATGCAAGAATGTTGTTTAAAAATTATATGTGGGATGTATGCATACATAGATTGTGGTGTGGATTGGCTAAGTCGGGAAGTGTGACCCGCCAGATCATGCCGGGGGGTGTGTCCCGTTTATGCCACGGGAGTACTACCCTATACGGCAGCATGAGGCTGACTCGTTGTCATCTACGGGTGACTTCAGGGTGTCGATTTACGAGAAGTGGACTTTATTCCGTGAATGATTTTGAATGATCAGTTTTATAAATGATATTACTGAAATTGATAATCTGTTTATAAATTCTATGATAACTGTTAGGAGGGACTCACTAGACCTTATGGTCTAACCCTCGCATTTTCAAACAAAACCTTTTCAGGAAAGCAGGTATCGAAAGGCTCTAGAAAGTAAGCAGGGCGTTAGCAAGAGGAAGACGATTAGTGTAGAGGCACTATAGTTCAACTTAGTCCAATTCTCAGTTGTGTAGGTTGTTTCCGCAAACCTATTTTTGATTCTTGTAAGGAAAATTTTGGATCGTGATCTTGGGATATTCCATATTTAATGAAATGCTTGTTTAATTTTAGTTGGATCTTTATAGTTGGTATCAGAGCCATAGTTTAAGGGATTTAGGTGACCGGATGGACCTAAACTTAAACTGTGAGGAGTAGAAATCACAACTGAGAATCAGGAATGCGTTAGGAAAGCACTACTTTAGATGTAGGGTTAATAGGGTATTGAGGACAATCATGTAAGGTAGGTTTGGAGTTACACCTGGCCAGTGTAATTGTGAACTTACAGGTACATGTATGTGCTTAAATCACCTTACTACCCTGTTGTTGTGACACTGTTGAGTCCTTAGTATTAAATGAGTTTCCTGTTGATGTTATGTAGCAGAATGTCTGCAAGAACTTTGAGAAGTAGGTCGATCCCTAATGCAGTAGATACCCGAACAAAGAGTACTACACTGCGGGAGGAAGCAGTGAGAGTCGAGGAGGAACCAGTGAATCAACCAAGAGTGACAGCCACTCGTGGGCGAGGAAGAGGACGTGGGAGACCTAGAGGAGCGGTACCGAGAAAGGCAGCAACTGAAGTGGGGGCAACGACCACGAAAGGCAAGGAGAAGAAAAGGAAAGCGCCCGTCAAGCGCAAGGCAAAAAGTGTTGGAGAACCGGAGGTACAGGTAGTATCGGAACAAGAAAGTTCGATGCCGGTAAGGGAAACAAAGGCTAAGAAAGGGGGCAAACCTGGAACTGCACCGACTTTCGTGACAGAGGATAAGTTTACGGCAGAGATGGATAAGTTGCAAAAGACCCTTCGAGCAATGTTGGAAAACCAGAACAAGACTACGTCTGGGGAAAGAACCAAGAGCAGTACCGGAAAGAAGACCGGGGAAGGTAGTGAACCGCAAACTGAAATAGGAAACAACTCGGTAGCAACTGCTTCAGAACCAAAGGCAGAAAAAGGATGTTCGTTTAAGACTTTCACGTCGTGCAAACCTCCGACGTTCAGCGGAGAGCGTGATCCCGTGTTGGTTGTGAAATGGGTTCGCGAGATGGAACTGGCGTTCGATACTAGTAAATGCGCCGAAGAGGATATGGTACTGTTTGCCCGATCGATGTTGAAATCTGAAGCAATCTTTTGGTGGGATGTTGAAACTGGAGGAAAGGGGTCAGAGGTGGCTAGAAGCATGTCGTGGGGGATGTTTGTTAAAAGATTCAAAGCGCATTTTTGCCCTCTAGCAGCAATTAAAAATTGGAGGAAGAGTTTCTGAGTCTAGAGCAAGGGTCGATGACGGTTCAGGAATACACGTCGAAGTTTATTGAGAAAGCCAGATTTGCTGAATTGTACGTACCTACTGAAGAACGACGGATCGAGAGGTATATTTTTGGGCTGAAGAGCAGTATAGGAGAATTGGTGCAGGCAAAGGAACTAGTTACTTTTCAGGCGGCCGTGGATAAAGCGGAACTTACCGAAAAGGATAAGAACAGGCAGATGAACGAAAGAGTCGGAGACAAACGTAAGTGGGACGGGCCAAATCAAGATAGTAAGAAGCCGAATGTAGTCAGACCCGATATGCGGGCGAGAACCAAGTCAGTAGAGAAACCTTGTGCAAAGTGTAACAAGATGCACCGAGGAGAGTGTTGGACTGAGGGGTGTTACAAATGTGGGAAAATGGGGCATCTATCCCGGGATTGTCGCAGTCCAAGGATCTGTTATCAGTGCGGGATGTCGGGCCATATCAAGTGGGACTGTCCGCAATTGAAGAAGGGTCATGCTGGGGTGAAGGTGGAAGTAACAGAGGAAGGGGTAATGAGAAGAAGGTGGAGCCGGCACGCGCCAGAGCTAGGGATTTTCACATATCGGCTGAAGAGGCGAAGAACACGCCTGATGTGGTGACAGGTACCTTCCCTATAGACTCGATGTTTGCTAAAGTGTTGTTTGATTCGGGGGCCAATCGTTCGTTTGTGTCACCTATTTTTGCTCAAAAATTGCATGTGAAACCCAAGAGGTTGAACTTTGGGTTTGAGGTAGAAATAGCTGGTGATTGTCGAGTCTGGGTAAAGGAGGTCTTTGAGGGTTGTAAAATAGAGGTGGATGGCCACTTTTTCCCGTTAAAATTATATCCTATGGGGATGGGGGAGTTTGATGTAGTCCTAGGGATGGACTGGTTAGCGGATAATGATGCTAGTATTGTGTGCAATAAGAAGCTGATCCGTATTCCTTTGACCGACAAGAAAGAAGTGGTAATATATGGGGATCAACGAAATAGGAAGTCGTGCCTAATTTCGTTGATCAAAGCTAGACGATGTATAGGAAAGGGTTGTGCGGGGTATCTAGCTTATGTGATAGATGCTAAGAAGGAAAAGAAGAGTGTGAAGGATGTGCCAGTAGTGGGTGAGTATCCGGAAGTGTTTCCCGATGATTTGACGAGTCTGCCTCCAGATCGTCAAGTGGAGTTTAAAATTGAACTGTTACCTGGGGCGACACCGATTGTCCGTGCGCCCTATCGGTTAGCACCAACGGAAATGAAGGATATGATGACTCAGCTGCAGGAATTGCTCGACAAAGGTTTCATTCGTCCGAGCTCATCGCCTTGGGGAGCACCAGTACTTTTCGTTAAGAAGAAGGATGGATCTATGCGGATGTGTATAGATTACCGCGAGCTCAATAAAGTAACCGTGAAGAACAAGTACCCGCTTCCGAGGATCGATGACCTTTTCGATCAACTTCAGGGCGCGAGTTATTTCTCAAAAATAGACTTGAGGTCGGGTTACCATCAATTGAAGGTAAGAGAAGAAGACGTGCCGAAGACAACTTTCCATACGAGGTATGGGCACTATGAATTCTTAGTCATGCCCTTCGGGTTGACTAACGCCTGCAGTGTTCATGGATCTGATAAATCGGGTGTGTAGCCCACTGTTGGATAAATGCATGATCGTCTTCATTGACGATATTTTAATTTATTCTCGGACACGAGAAGACCATGAGAGACATCTTCGGACAGCACTGGAATTGCTAAAGCGTGAGAAATTGTACTCGAAATTTTCAAAATGCGAGTTTTGGTTAAGAGAAGTTCAGTTTTTGGGTCATGTGGTATCGGCGGATGGTATCAAGGTGGACCCTGCTAAAATTGAAGCCATTAAAGATTGGGAGGCGCCCAGAACCCCATCGGAGGTGAGAAGTTTTCTCGGTTTAGCAGGATATTACCGGAAGTTCATTCAAGACTTCTCTCGAATAGCTTCGCCACTGACCTCGTTGACAAGGAAGAACGTCAAATTCGTGTGGGCAGAAGCGCAAAAGTCTGCGTTCGAGACGTTGAAGGAAAGTTTATGTAGTGCTCCGATTTTGTCGCTACCCGATGGATCGGAAGGATTTGTGATATATAGCGACGCTTCTAAGCTCGGGTTGGGGTGTGTACTAATGCAGAACGGGAAGGTAATTGCCTACGCTTCCCGACAGTTGAAAGATCATGAAAAGAACTACCCCACTCATGACATGGAGTTAGCGGCGGTTGTGTTCGCGTTAAAGATCTGGCGACATTATCTATGTGGGGTAAAGTGTCAGATTTACACCGATCATAAAAGCCTGAAGCATCTGTTTGATCAAAAAGAGCTGAACATGAGGCAGAGGAGATGGATGGAACTGCTGAGTGATTATGATTGCGAGGTTCTTTATCACCCGGGTAAAGCAAATGTAGTAGCCGACGCGTTGAGCCGAAGGGGTCGAGGGGAACAGACCAAAGTGGTGGCTTTCAGAATCGAGGCAACTTCAGATCTTCTCGATGAGATTAAAAAGTTTCAGGAGGAAGCGTTACAAGAAGTAAACGTGAAGGGTGAAAGAGTCATCGGGGCTACATCACTGTTAAAAGTCAACAGTGGTGGGTTAAAGTGTATGAAAGGCCGGGTGTGGGTGCCCAAGACGGGAAATTTAAGGGTAAGTATCCTTGAAGAGGCGCACAAGTCGCGATTGTCTATGCACCCGGGAACAAACAAGATGTACAGAGACTTGAGACAATTCTACTGGTGGCCAGGGATGAAGAAGGATATCGCTCACCTGGTAGAGCGATGTGTGACTTGTTTGAAAGTTAAAGCGGAACATCAGCGTCCTTATGGAGAGCTGCAGTCCACGGTGATACCGGTGTGGAAATGGGATAATATCACCATGGATTTTGTCACGAAACTACCAAGAACCCCTAAGGGCAACGATACGATTTGGGTGATAGTGGATATTCTCACCAAATCGGCGCATTTCTTGCCTATGAGGGAGTCGGATTCGTTGGAGAAGTTGGCGCGTTTGTATATCAACGAGATTGTGTCTAGACATGGAGTACCGAAATCCATTGTATCAGACCGTGATAGTCGGTTCACGTCAAATTTTTGGAGAAGTCTCCAGCGTGAATTAGGATCTCAATTGAAGCTGAGTACGGCATATCATCCACAAACGGATGGTCAAAGTGAGAGGACTATTCAAACGCTTGAAGATATGCTCCGAGCGTGTGTGATCGATTTCAAAGGATCGTGGGAGATGTATTTACCATTGATAGAGTTCTCATATAACAATAGTTATCACGCGAGTATCCAAGCGGCGCCATTTGAAGCATTGTACGGACGGAAATGTCGTACGCCGTTATGTTGGAACGAAGTAGGAGAGAGACAGTTGGCCGGTCCCGAAATAGTTCAATTGACGTCAGACAAAATAGAAACTATCCGAGAGAGAATGAGGATCGCGCAAGATCGACAGAAGAAGTATGCAGATAGACGAAGGAAGCCGATTGAATTCCAAGTAGGTGACAAGGTAATGCTTAAAGTGTCACCTTGGAAGGGTGTGGTACGTTTTGGGAAGAAAGGAAAGTTGAGGCCAAGATATGTTGGACCTTTCGTTATCATTGAGCGAATCGGTGCGGTGGCTTATAAGCTGGAGCTGCCAGAAGAATTAAGAAGGATTCATCCGACCTTCCACGTGTCCAACTTAAAGAAGTGTTTGGTCGAGGCCGATGTGGCTATTCCGTTAGAAGATGTCAGCATTGACGAAAAGTTGATGTATGAGGAAGAACCAATCGATATCGTAGACAGTAAAGTACGAAAGACGAGAAACACGGAAGTTCGTTTAGTTAAAGTTCAGTGGAGGTATCACAAAGGAAGGGAAGCGACGTGGGAAGTGGAATCTGATATGAGGATCAGATACCCTCACCTGTTTGAAAATGGAATTCCGGGGACGGAATTCTTTTGAGGGGGGGGAGTGTTGTAACGACCGTGACCGAATCGATTTAGTTTTAACGCTTGAAAGGAAAGTATAATAAGAACGGAAGTTGAGGGGATATTTGGTAAGTTTGGGATAGGGTATATAAAGGCACAAAACCCTAGAAAGAACATTCTAATACTGAATTTGATTGTTGACGGCTGAGTTTGTGGAGAGAAAGGAGAATAGGGCTCATAAGTGTTTTGTGTGCTTTTGGAAGAGAGGAATCATCAAGTTCAATTCCAGAAGGAAGGGAAGGATTGAAATTCATGTTCTGCAAGTAATCTCTAAGGTAATCTCTAACCCATAACTCCTTTCAAGATTAATCTGCTGATTTCTGAGTTTTGTGGGTTATAGCTTATTCTAAGTCATTTGAGGCCAATAGAGAGATTTAATCATCGTTAAATGTGTTTTGATAATAAAAAACTGATGGGAAATCGATTACAGATCATTTAGTGATAATTTATTGGCTTATCTTGAGGATTAAGAGGCATGTAATAGGATTTTCAACCATTAAACTCGTCCAGCGTTCGTCCGAAAACCTTCAAGTATGAAGGTGTCCGGGTGAGTGTCCGGATAACTTCTTGGTCGGGTTGTAGAAGGTGTCCGGATATTGTGTTGTCCGGATAAGTTTAGTCGTCCGGATAAGTGTGCCATCCAGATAGGTAAATCGTCCGGAAAATAGAAGTTGTCCGGTAATCTCAATGTGTCCGGATAGGAAAGTCATCCGGAAAAGCGTTGTTGTCCGGAAAAGTAGTGATGTCCGGAAAGTGTGGTTTACCCGGTAGTCTGTCCGGAAAAGTTGTGTGTCAGGTGAGAAGTGTCCGGATAGTCCTAGTCAGCTTATAAATCTGTCCCCTCGTTCAGGTAGACAATTTGGAAGTAAAGAGCAGAGTAGGGAAAAGCAAACAAACGTATCAGGTGAGTTTTCTAAACTAAAATGTGTGGCTTTTAATAAGTTTTCTGAAGCGATTGTATGATGAGAAATGCCATGTTTATATATATGCTTTCAAATGCAAGAATGTTGTTTAAAAATTATATGTGGGATGTATGCATACATAGATTGTGGTGTGGGTTGGCTAAGTCGGGAAGTGTGACCCGCCAGATCATGCCGGGGTGTGTGTCCCGTTTATGCCAGGGGAGTACTACCCTATACGGCAGCATGAGGCTGACTCGTTGTCATCTACGGGTGACTTCAGGGTGCCGATTTACGAGGAGTGGACTTTATTCCGTGAATGATTTTGAATGATCAGTTTTATAAATGATATTACTGAAATTGATAAACTGTTTATAAATGCTTTGATAACTGTTAGGAGGGACTCACTAGACCTTATGGTCTAACCCTCGCATTTTCAAACAAAACCTTTTCAGGAAAGCAGGTATCGAAAGGCTCTAGCAAGTAAGCAGGGCGTTAGCAAGAGGAAGACGATTAGTGTAGAGGCACTATAGTTCAACTTGGTCCAATTCTCAGTTGTGTAGGTTGTTTCCGCAAACCTATTTTTTGATTCTTGTAAGGAAAATTTTGGTTCGCGATCTTGGGATATTCCATATTTAATGAAATGCTTGTTTAATTTTAGTTGGATCTTTATAAAACTACGAGTCTCATTAAGCTCATTAAGCTGCTAACAAACAGACCCTAAGTCATGTATGAATAAAGTTGTCTATGTGGATTAATCTGTCTGTATAGATTGGAAATGTTTTTGTTTGGGAGGGTGTTTTCACTTTTCATAGATGGAAGGACCATGTTTTTAGATTGGGAGAGACTGGTTTGGACAAAACTTGGCTTTCTGCATAAAGCTCCCTCCTAAAAGCTTAATAAATAAGTCACTTTCTATATCATTAAGCCAATACCAAACAGTCATGTATAGCTGACTGAATAAGCTATGTGTCCCATTAAGCTCATTAAGATGCTAACAAACAGGCCCTAAGAATCTTACCCGGTAAGAGCGGAAGCAAGGACGGAGAGTCGAAAGCAAGAGCCGAGAGTCTTACCCCGTAAGTGAGTGTGACGACTCTTACCACGGTTAGCGTTTACCGGCTAAATTGTTGCATACGATGTCATTTTGGTGGACTAAAATCTTACCCAGAAAGTAAGTGATAGTGTTGAATTTTACCGATAAACACTTACTCGAGTAAGTGATTAGGTAAACGGCCCCTAAGTATCAAAGCTTGAAAAACTATATCGACAATTCTTCATAATAATTTCTGACAATATAAAAGAAAACGATTATATTTTATTTTATAATATAACACTTAAACATGTCCTTTAAAATTCTCCCAAAAGAATCAATTCCCCTAATTTTCTTTTCTAATACATTTACTAGAGAATTTTCGGGGTCTAAAACGTAATTATCGACATAATTAGCTCGATAAACATAAACGATATGAACAAAAGCTAAAAATCGTTAAAATTTTCAATATCGGTAGGGGGTGGGGTCGTCCAATATTGCTTCGTAGCGATGAGAATTTTCTCTCGCACAAGTGGCCCTTCTTCATGGTCGACCAATGTGGTTTCCCATTGGAGTTCGTCCGCAATTGTCTTTACATTGACCATTAAGTCAACATCGTCCCGAATAATTACGCTTCCTTGTGGTCGTAAAATACGGTCCATTTCCAACAATATGTCTTCCATTTCACACCTACAATGCCAAACATTCGTATATCGGCTCAAAACTCGCGTGATGTGGCAAAAATACTGTAAATAAGAACAAATATCTTGGTAATCTTACTTGTCTTTATATAAAGTGAAAATCGCATTCGCATGAATGAAATCGTATGTTCTTGGATAAGTAGACATTGCCTCACACCTACACAAGAAATAATGTTCGTTAAACAAATATATTTATCTGGTATACACATGTGCATAACATGCACACGTGCATAAAAACCAAAAAAACAACTTCAATTACTTGTATGCACATGTGCATACCATCCATATTAACGGTGGGTGTTCCTAAGTTTTTCATTATATATATCAACCGATAATGTAGATAAATGGACCAAAGGATCATTGGCCCAGATGTACCCCGGTTACTGTTACTGGTAGAGTCCAATCTCCTAGGAGATCAAGGGTTTAAACCTTACCAAATATAAGGAGTGTGTGTGTGACTATTTGTCGTATATAAATATTATATATTTCAAAGTAAAAACATAAATAAATGGGAAACTAGAAAAGTACCAATTTTGATAAGTTCCGATTAATCCACGCTCATAGATAACTCCGAGAGTATTCACATTCGCCTCGACAGGGACAACGTTCATGACCCACACCGGGTCCTTGTTGACAGCGAGCGCGGCTGCAAAACCTCCCAAGTAAGAATTCATATCTAGCAAGTTACGGTACCGCCCCTTTTGTGCCAATTGTTGATCTAGTTTCTTGTAACGTGATAGCCTTGCATTCCAAATATCTGTATCGTTTATAAAAGCTTCTTCTGTAATTTCTCCTACACTACGACTAATGATTCTTGGTGGGGTTGATGTCAATCTCTCGGGCCATTTTGCGACTGGCCCACCACCAGATGTTTCCTTAATGTTGGAAACATCTGGTAGTGGAGTTAAACATGCCTCCATCTTAGTATACCTGCAAAGGGTAATTTGGTCATAAAAAGGCATCGACACGTCACGCACGACGGATCAAAGCTTTGTTAATATTACCATGCCATGTCGGGATCTTGACCTTGGCAAAATTGTGGTTTCTTGAAGATTTTACGATTGATTTTGCAATGAACATGATTTGTAGGCTTTTGCCAAATGGCAATATCGTCCTTTTGCGTTATCTTTTTCCAACACAAACTTTTCGCCACGCTTTCAATAAGATCCTGTTGCCCTTTCAGTTGCTCCCTCGTTTCGCCCCAACCTTTCCAATGCCTCTCCCAATTGATAGGTGGGCCCGATAGGATCCAATATCCTCCGGGACGTAAAACTCTATCAACCTCGGTCAAATACAAACCATCTGCATGAATACACATAAATAAATGCACATATCAACTCTCCTTTTCTATACATTATGAATTAAACTATCCTGAAATGTATGATGTGGTTAATTACCATATTGCCCCCATGGAATAAGGCAACGGGAACAATGAGCCATGTCAAAAGCCCGAGAAGGGTAAGGTAATCGAATCGAAGCAAGAATGCCGATCAAAGCCGGAACTCCTCGTTCAAGTGCAAATTGCACTTGAGCTACGTGAGTGTCTTTAGGTGCAAACGACATCGTTAAGATATTTCTCGACAAAAGGTAAGCACCCAAGCTAGCCACCTACAAGAAACGTTCAAAATGACATACTAGGTATAAAATTGACAGAAAAAATAGTTACTATCGACAAGAAATACTAGCAACTTTTAAGTGGTAAAATAGTAATTTTGTAAATATATAATATATTAAAATTACTAAATTTAAATATTTAAAATAATAATAAAAATTGAGTATTTTAATATTTTCCATCTCCAAATTGCTTCCTTCCAAATGGACAATTTTTTCAACACCTTTTACAAGTTCTGCAAACAACCCATTAATCTTCAAATCTGATTCAATATTTCAATTTAATTAAATAAACTTTTGATTTAAAAAATATAATATTTGTTTATTTTAAGCGGTTTAAAAACTACACTATTTTCTTTGTAAGCAAAACTATAATTCATAATTTGTATATTAACAATTAATAAATTTACTACTAACACTACTTTTTGTTTATAAACTTTTAAAAAAACATTTAAGGGCATTTTGGACATTTAATTTATTATTAAAAATCTAATACATAAAATTAAATATTGCACTTTTGTACATTATTTTTATTTTAAAATCAACTAATATCTTTTGGTTATTATCACCAACAACCACTTTGAATCCAAATTTTCAGTCACCAGGCCCGTTCCTGGCATTTTATAGGTCTTGGGCGAGATGTAAAAATGGGCCCTTAATATATTATCTACCATATCATATTTACGTGAAATCGTCAATCCGTTTCACCATCAAATGCATCTTAGAATGAAAAGTCCATGTTTTTTATAGTTTAAAATTTTATTCTTGTTTTAGAGATAAGAAAGTACTTAAGATTCTAACACTCAATATTAAGTAATAATGAGTCAATAATGTATGGAAAAAAAAGATAGTTTTGAAATCGTAAATATAAATATAAGTTGGGTTGTCTCATATAGTTGGTAATTGTTTTCAAATGATACGAGTTTGTTAGTTAACAACAAGAAATCTAGTATATTCTAACACAAAAATAAAATTCATGTAGATAGAATAATCAAAAAAGTATGTGGAAGATGAGTAATGTAGTATATATCAAGGTTTCTAGGCAAAAATAGTTTTTAGATATAAGTAGTAGATAAAAAAAACTTAAAAATGACAAGTAATACTATAAAATAAAAGACCAATTAACTTTTTACAAATTTGATTGTCCAATGTAGATAATTAATACACGTTTGGTCCTTAATATAATATTAATTCTTTTTGGATCATATTATATACTAAAAAAATTTGTATTTTTTATTACAATTTTTTAACTACTATTATATAGTATATACTTAAAAAAATTGGGCCTCTATTTTCTTTGGGCCCTAAGCGTGCGCCCGACCCGCCCTCCTCAAGGACGGCCCTGCCAGTCACCAACTATCACTACTTTAATGATTATTCTATAGAATCTTTTATTTTGATAATTTCTGATATACACCTTATTTTTATCAGAATTATGTGTTAAAATATATAAAGTAAGTTTTTATGTTGATATTGTGATTGTAAAATTAGTATTAGGGGTGTATTTAACCTACTTTGATTTAGAATTATTAACACATACATATTACTCTTTTTATCTAAAAAAATGTACATAATAAAAATGACACATTTTTTTGGAATATGAAATTATTACACTTTTTAATAACTAAATGACACTTTCAGTTTTAATAATAGAGAAGAAAACCTTACCCATCTTATAGTTAAGCGTAGAACAAGAAATTGGAAGTTTATATTTGAAGTAGACATATATTTTAGAACAAACTAAAATAATAATGTAAACACTTAATTTAAGACTAAAGGCTAGAGTATAATTTACAATTATGATAATTTCTTTAAGATATTTAGGGATCGTTTACAAAACGCTTATCCGGGTAAGTGCTTACCAAGTCACATTAGCTTACTGGATGAATATGACAAAGACCAAGAATCTTACCCGGTAAGAACGGAAGCAAGGACCGAGAGCCTTACCCGGTAAGTGAGTGCGACGACTCTTACCACGGTTAGCGCTTACCGGCTAAATTGTTGAATACAATGTCATTTTGATGAACTAAAATCTTACCCCGAAAGTAAGCGATAGTGTTGAATTTTACCGCTAAACACTTACCCGGAAAAGTGATTAGATAAACGGCCCCTTAAACATTCTATTTTTTGTACTATACAAAAGTTTACTTATATGCGACTTTTCAAGCAACTTTCAATTGTGATATATTGAATATATTTTTATTTATTATCATACTTATTTACAAAGTTATACCAATTTGAATATTTAAATTTATTTCGGAAAATATGAAGGTTTATATTTTCAAATAAAATCAATAAAACAATGTCAATTAGTTAAAACTATAATGCACAATTACATAAAAAAATTCTTATAGATTTATAGAGAATTCAGAAAGAATCTTGAAAAAAGGGATCAAAAAACCATAAAGACAGATATAAAATATATATCAAAATGGATGTCAAATCAAAGTTAGTGATCTCTTTTTTGGTTTAATTTATTACGCTCCGATTTTTGTTATATTTTGTTGATGTTCGCTTTAAAAATTAGAGCGATTTCTTTTAAAAATAGTCGTTATAACCATGCTTTTAATAATCGCATTCGTTGAATTATCTCAATCTAACTGGTTGGATGAATTCTTCAATTCTCTCTTTTTCAGAGTTCTCTCCCGATCTCATCCCTATATTTATATATTTGATCATTATTTATAACACAAATTAATTTTTTTTAAATAATGCTACCAAATCTTCTAAAAAACTCATTAAATAGCATTTAAATACATTATATGATATTTATGGGGTGTTTGGGATTGCTTATATTTTTAACTTATGCTTATTTTTAAAAGTGCTTATTTGCTTATGTGGTGAGGAAAAAGAGTTTTTAAAAATATGTTTGGATTAGCTTATTGTGGTGTGAAAACATGATAAGCAAATAAGGAGTTTTTTAGTGTTTGACAAATTTTTGCTTATTTATGTAAAATGACCAAAAAAATTAACGTCAATGATTTAAAAAAAATAATATTACCTTAAGTAACATTAATAATTTAAAAATAAAAATAATAACTTATAAACATTCATAATTGAGGGTAAAAAGGTAATTTAGATAGACAAGGAAATAAGCATAAGCAAATAAGTAGGTTAGGATTGACTTCTCAAAAACAACTTATTTGTAGTGAAGAGAAGTTATAAACAGTTTTCATTTTTTTCTATCCAAACACTCCAAAGTGCTTATTTGTGGTGGAAAGAAGCTATAAGCAAATAAGTCAAAAATATAAGCAATCCCAAACACACCCTTAGTAATTTAGATGTTTACAACTACATATTTAAATGTTTACCATGTATTTAAGATGATTCATTAAAAAAGAGTGTTTAAATGGAAAGAACTTCACACCAAAAATCATAAATGATAACCCAATAATAACATTTTGAAAAATCCCACCAAACCCTTTTGAAATGAAAATGGCAAAGGTCAAAAATTATAGCCAAGACAATTATTCTAATAATAATGGCATAAAATTAAATGCAAATATTACATGGGTATATAAATACATAAAAACCCTCTTTTATTTAGGGAGGTATTTATTAATTCAATTTAATATTTTGTATGCAATTCGATAGTTTCATTAGAGCATCTCCAACAACATCTCTAAAATAAAAAAATTGCATTTTTGTTTTCTATATTGCTTCAACAGCTTCTCTATACTGTTATCTAAAATAGAGAAAACTAGAGAAAGCTCTGAGTTAAGAGAATTCTTTAAAACTTGCTAGATGGAGAGAGAAGTTACTTTTTTATTCATTCCCACCAATAGAATTGAGTTATCATTATTTTATATAAATTCTTTTTAAAAAAAGTATTAGGATGATAAAATTTAAATAATATAATGGATGTTGGATTCTCTAAAATAGAGAATCTGTTGGAGCTAAATGTAATACATTTTTGAGATTTTGACTTTTAAGTCCCTATTTTAAAAAAATTATTGAGAATCTGTTGGAGATGCTCTTAGATGCCGAATATTGTCGATATCATCATAATCAACGTCACTGTATGACATATAACATAATTATGTAGATATTTAAGAAAAAATTGTCGATGAATAATAAACTTATTATTTGTCACGTCATCTTTTGCAATTAATTTATGACAATCTAATTAATTAACGCATTATTTTCAACATAATTATTATAAATAAGATATAATACTTTATGTCGACTAAGGGGCCGTTTACCAAATACTTATCCCGATAAATAATTATTGGTAAAATTAACACTGTCACTTACTTACCGGGTTAGATTTTTGTCCACCAAAACGCTATCGTATGCAACAATTTTCCCGGTAAGCGCTAACCGTGGTAAAAGTCTTCACCGTCACTAACCGGGAAAGACTATCGGTCCTTGCCTTGGCTCTTACCGGGTAAGATTCTTGGCCGTTGTCATATTCATCCGTAAGGTAATGTGACTTGGTAAGCGCTTACCCGGGCAAGCGTTTGATAAACGGCCCCTAATAGAGGGTTCTAATTTTTATAAACGATTATATTTTCAATTTCGTAATCCAATCATTGTTTTAAGAAAATTACAAAAAAAACATTAGGATATCATTTCAAATAAATAATTTTAAGTAAAATCCAAAACAAAATTAACTAAAATAACCGATCTTTCCTAATCAACTCCACTTTTTAGTCACTTTTGAAATCAAATTGCATTTTTAGCCAATTTTCGTATTGTTCATGTTATATACATCTCTTTTATTGTCAAAATAAATTAATTCATGAAAATGTAAAAAATAGATTTTAATGTTGATATGATAAAGAAAAAACTACAACATAATAGTCATTTAGATTTTAGCCTCCCCTTTTATATTTTAAAATAATAAGGGCATCTTCAATGGGTTACACTATATATTACACCAAATTTTAAAAATAGTGTAAAAAGTAGTGTAAATTTTAGTGTTAATATTAAATCTTCTCCGATGGGTAACACTATTTTTTAAAAGTGATGCGAAAAGTAGTGTAAATGAATAGTGTTACACCAAATATAGTGTAATACTATTCATACACTAAATTTAGTGCGGAAAATAGAGACACCGTTGGAGATGTGAATAGTGTTATTTACACCAAATTTAGTGTTTAGTGTATGATTTAGTAACTCCATTGGAGATGATCTAAGTAGATTTTTAAGCAAATTAGGATTCTTTATGCAAATTTTGACGTATATGTGTTTATAGATTTATTTTTACTTTTCTTTTCAATCTGAAAATCAAGATTATGTAAATGTACAAGACATTTACATAAACTTTAATCAAAATTATCAAAGAGCTTTTAGCCTAGCGGTATCGAAGTCTTTGACTTTATAAGAGATTATGGATTTAAATCTCACCAAAGGTGAGGAGAATGTGTGAATTTACTTGTTTTATTTTTCGTATATAAATATTACATGCTTCAAAAAAATTAATCAAAATTCAGTTGAAAAAGCAACTAAAAGATAGATTTGGTTGGAAAACCAGGTTATTTTCGTCAATTTCCTATATGTAATTTTGGTAAAAAAATATACATTTTATAGTACTTAAGTGAATTTAAGTGAATTACACCAGTGGTCCCTGTAGTTTACCTGAATTTTGGATTTGGTCCCTAAAATACAATATCTACCGTAATAGTCCTTAACTTTTTAATTTACTTTTCACTCATGGTCCTCCTATGTTTAATTTACTTTTACTCATGGTCCTCCTATGTTAAACACCGTAGACAGTGTCACCGTAGACAGTGTACTTTAGGGACTAAATCCAAATTTGAGGTAAACCACAAGGACCACGGGTGAGTTCACTCATAATTTAATTTATAACACAATATTTGAAAAAGATGGCGAACAGAAAGAACTTGGTTACATACCCCACAACCGGTATCAATGGCGGTCCGAATAGACCCATCCCGGAGATTAATCAACTTTCCGATATCATTAATATAAGCTCCGGCACCGTTCGGAAACATAGTTCCGCCGCCGGGAAACGTAAACCGGTCACCCTTAAACCGGACCCAATTCTGACCCGCTTTCTCCACCGTCAAATGCTTATGCGGAACATTAGCATACCACGCCGCATCCCTACTCTCCGGCCACCGAAACGGTTGCCGGAAACCGTACGGCGCCGGTATCCTACACTTCAAAACCTCCCCTTTTTCCGGACAATGTCTCTCCCTATACACCAACCTCTCCCGGTCAAACTTCAACGACCGATTAACGTCCTCGCACGGCGTGTACTCGCTGTATTCCGGTTGACACGGAGGGAAGTGGTTCACACGCGCCGCCGGCGTCGAGTCCGGAATGTCGTCGGCGAGGTGGTGTGGGTTGAAATCAAGTAGGGTTTGTGTTTTAATGGAAACGGTGTCGTTTTGCTGGATGTTGCACGGAATGGAAGTACGGACGTCCGGCGAACCGGAAATAGAAACACCTCTGAGTTTCCAGTTTCCGGTGAGGTAAGAACAAGAACATAAAACGGTGGTGAGCAACATGAAGAATATGTTGCTTTTCTTCATCCTTACACTTATCAAATACGAGAAAACGTTGTTCGACGCCATTGATGAACTCGCATGAAGAAGAAACTTAGAATTTAGAAACAGAACACACGGACGAATCGAATGAGGGTTTTGTTTGCGTGATTTGAGGTTGGTGATGTGTTGTTGTTCGTTAGAGTTCACATGTGATGTGTTTTTTTAGAGAGAGAGAGAGAGTGGTTTAGAGAGAGAGAGGGTGGTGGAAGGCGGAGGTGACGACTGACGACTGGACCATTTTTATGCCGGATTTTGTTTTTGGTTTTTTGGCAATAAATACACGCGCCTACGCGCGTGACGCTCCGTCTCGTGAATGTTACTAATTTTGGTAACTGGAATATTTGGGTGTGGTTTTGCGGGATGACTTATTTACTGCCCTCGTAATTATAAAAATTGCATTTTACCCCCTTTGTCTTTATAAAATGACAAATTATATTATATAAGCGTATCTCCGACACTAAAAACACCAAAATGGAGGTGTTTTCACGAATTAAATGCCAACGGTGGCACGTGCCATCGTATTCTCCCTCCGTCATTTGGCCAAAAAAAATTATATTCGTGAATAGCTTTGTTGGCTCGAAAGGCACCAACATCTTTTAGTGGCTATTGTTTTCACTTCAAAGCTAAATTTAGTGCTGTCAAATGTGCAAGCATATCGTTTTAGAAGGTACAACCATACAACCATACTAATTTTTAAAAGTCCAAATGATGTAACTGAAAATTACAATTAGATGCAACCTTGCAACCTATTTACATATTTAGTTTAGTTATTACTTGAAAAGTTGTTGATTATATATATTTATTGTTTGAACTTTTATTTATAGTTTATTATTTCATTACTTAGTGTGGATAAGCTTCATCAATTAGTGATTTTTTTTATTTTTATTATATTATACTGTGTCATCGTATTAAAAAATATATGAGTCGATTTTTCATCTTTTACTTAATACTAAAACACTAAAAAAATAAATGTCAATAATGTTGGCTTCTATATTTGGAGATTAATAAAGTAGGCCTATAAAGAATAAGTTTTTATAATTATTATATATATATATGCTTGGGTTCCGTTGAGAAGTTGAGGTTAACGTGAGAAGTGGTTATCAACCGTCGGATGAAAATGGATGCACATTAAAATGAGATACACCTGATCAATTCTCTTCTAAGCCGCAATTCATGGGAAGACATTTGATTAAAAGTAATCGACGGTTCAGATCTAATTCTCACGCTTCTCACGTTAACCTCCACTTCTCACATCTATATATATATAGAGAGAGAGAGATTAAAAGTTTAATATATTAAAATGTTTA
This sequence comes from Saussurea involucrata, assembly GCA_033807775.1. NCBI lineage: Eukaryota > Viridiplantae > Streptophyta > Magnoliopsida > Asterales > Asteraceae > Saussurea > Saussurea involucrata. Next base: position 11,274,262 of record CM066312.1, read on the forward strand.
TTATTATTATTATTATTATTATTATTATAATAAAGATGTTTTTAGTGTTCTTTTTAGTGTTCAACTGACCCATCATTTTTAATGCTTTTAGTGGTTAGGTTGGAGATGGTCTAATAATGATGTATTTTTGTTTTAGAGTAAACTAGAGGCGTCTAATATCAATCACTTCAAAATCGGGTCGGCCGGTCCTAGGTCGACCGAAAATCATAAGTCTGATCTTAGGCCCTGTAACCCTTTTCCCAAATCTAATCACCGGACCGACCTATAACCATGTCCTAATTCGGGTAAAGCTTTGAAATTCCTTAAAGTTTGTAATCGGTCAAAGACCGTCATACCAAAACAAGTCCTAATCGATCCAAGGCCGAATCGGGCCTCCTTTGGCTATCTCTAGGCTAGTAGGGTGTAACACCTTATGTCCTTAAAGTTTGAATCTTTTGGAAATTGTGGGGCTAAAGTGTGAAGTGTAGAATTTTCAGGACTTAGTGGCAAAATCTAAAAATAAAAGGAGTTAAATCCCTAACCCTTGTCAATTGAAGTATTCATACATTTTGGGCATTTGAGAGAAATGCTTGGAGAGCAATAACCCTAGCTTGGAGGGTGGAAGAAAGCATAGCATCAAGAGGATTTGTGGCTTCATCTCGAAGGTATGACTCTTGCATCCTCTTCCTCATTTTGGGTGTGATTGATTTTTAGATTGGGATTTTGTAAACCATGAGATTTTGAGTTATAATCAATGGAAAAGGGAGCAAATGATTTTGGGATTGATTTCCTTATGAGTTTTGATCAAGACATTAAGAAACCTCATCTTTTTGCTTAGTAATCTCCATTCTTGCCATGGAAGGAGTTTTTGAGTTTTTGGGTTTAAAATCATGAAGCAATGGATTGTATTTGTTGGGTTAAATCTATTTTGGATGTTAGTTTTTGGTTCTTAAAGGTTAGAGTATCAAAAACCATTGAGGTTGGAGGTTCACCACCGATTTGGAGCATTTTTTTGGGGGGGGGGGGGGGGTTTGTAACACCCCCCTTACCACGACACAATATTGTCGTGGTAAGGGGGTGTTACAAATGGTATCAGAGCCACTCCTGTGCCGTTCGGGATGGTGGGGCAAACCTCATCGAGGACGATGAGTCCCTAAGGGGGGGTGTATGTAACACTTTAGGCATATCCCACATCCTTTAGAGGGCAGGAGAGATGCTGGGTATATTAGTAAACCTTTGCCTTACCAGACACAACGCGTTTTGGGGCCACAAGCATGCGGGTTCCTTGGGAACTCTGTGGTTAAGCGTGCTTGGGTGGGAGTAGTACCAGGATGGGTGACCTCCTGGGAAGTCCTTGCGAAGTCCTTGCCAGGTCGCCAAGAACAAAGCCATGAGCCAGTGGGGCAAAGCGGGCAATATTGTGTCGTGGTAAGGGGGGTGTTACAAATGGTATCAGAGCCACTCCTGTGCCGTTCGGGATGGTGGGGCAAACCTCATCGAGGACGATGAGTCCCTAAGGGGGGGTGTGTGTAACACTTTAGGCATATCCCACATCCTTTAGAGGGCAGGAGAGATGCTGGGTATATTAGTAAACCTTGGCCTTACCAGACACAACGCGTTTTGGAGCCACAAGCATGCGGGTTCCTTGGGAACTCTGTGGTTAAGCGTGCTTGGGTGGGAGTAGTACCAGGATGGGTGACCTCCTGGGAAGTCCTTGCCAGGTCGCCAAGAACAAAGCCGTGAGCCAGTGGGGCAAAACGGGCAATATTGTGTCGTGGTAAGGGGGTGTTACAAATGGTATCAGAGCCACTCTTGTGTCGTTCCAGATGGTGAGGCAAACCTCATCGAGGACGATGAGTCCCTAAGGGGGGTGTGTGTAACACTTTAGGGATATCCCACATCCTTTAGAGGGCAGGAGAGATGCTGGGTATATTAGTAAACCTTGGCCTTACCAGACACAACGCGTTTTGGGGCCACAAGCATGCGGGTTCCTTGGGAACTCTGTGGTTAAGCGTGCTTAGGTGGGAGTAGTACCAGGATGGGTGACCTCCTGGGAAGTCCTTGCGAAGTCCTTGCCAGGTCGCCAAGAACAAAGCCGTGAGCCAGTGGGGCAAAACGGACAATATTGTGTCGTGGTAAGGGGGTGTTACAGTTTTGGAATGGATTTTCGGGCTGAAAATTGATGTGCAGACCTGGGAGGCACGACCAGGAAGTTGCGCGGCCTGGCTCGCGGCCTGAGGCCACGGGCCAAGTGGCGCAAGTCACTGTTGTGTGTGGATTTCTCGTTTTGCTTCGTTTTTCGTTCGGGTTTAGATCGAGGCATCGTTGGGGTTCATCTTAGGGGTTTAGGGAATATCTTTTGGAGTATAATTAGATGGTTTAACACCATTTTTATGGCGTCTAATTCAGGTGTTCGGTTTGAGCTAAAGTGGGTTTCGGAACGTGTATCGATTTGCTAAAGCTAGGTGAGTTCCCTTAACTCTTTTATGCAAATGAAATATTTTGCTAAAGTTTTCATAACTAAATATGGTTTTGAGCATGATGGCATGATTAAACACTTTGAAAAGATTTATTAATTACATGATGTGGAAATGTTTATTAACGCATGCACGTTATGAAAATGTTTATAAAATGTACATGTTTGTCTTATGTGGTGTTATCCATGACTTGACATGGTGTTTTGGAGTCGGGTTGCACAGTGGGAGTAGTGTACCTTGGGATATCATATATCCCTTGGGAGTTGATTTATACACTTCGTATACCTGGAATAGTGATGGACATTTTACCCGTCGGGTCGGGTACCCACGGGTACCCGTCCCTAATGGGGCGGGGATTCCCCGACTAATCGGGTAACGGGGCGGGGACGGGTATTGTTTTTCATACCCGAAGCGGGTTCGGGGTCGGGGTCGGGGATGGTATTACCCGCCCCTAATAATACCCGATATATATTTTTATATATAATTTAATTAGTTTCTTATTCGTTATTTGATAATTTTATACTTTAAAATTTGTCATGAACTATGATTTCACATGGTTGATTATATCATTATATGTTTTTGAAACTTGAGGTTTATTTATTTGTTTTAAAAATTAAAAACTCGCTAATTTCATTTTCTTTAAAAATAACTTAATTATTTTTTTCGTAAACGGGTACCCAACGGGTTCCCCGTACCCGTCGGGGATTTTCTCCCCCGAACCCGTCGGGGATTAGGCGGGGGCGGGGGCGGGGGGCTTAAACGGGGTCGGGGACGGGGGATGCATTACCCGCCTAATACCCGTCCCGTTTCCATCCCCAGCCTAGAATCTGTTTCCTGTATATGTGAGAATGGGGAGTCTGCTTGGGCCCCGTAGGCGAGAAGGGGAGTCGGCTTGGGCCCCAATCGTGGATACCACCAGGTGGTAGAGATTGTCTATGACACTGTGCAAATACCCAAGTGTGATGTTGAATGGTTGAAATGATTTTTGATGGGCCTTAATGGCGTTTTGCATATTATTATAGGTGGTTTGTTAAACTGTTTCTGAGAGGGAATTCACTAGACCTTATGGTCTAACCCTCGTTTTTCCAAAACTAAAACCATTTTCAGGTAAGGGATTTGTTTGGGGTTTCATCTGAAGAAGATGGAAAGAGGTGACGCGGTAGAAGAGGTATAGTCTAGTGGAGGCTTGTAGTTCACCGTCGGGCTTCCTGTAGCATCTCAGTTGTGAGGGTGTTTATTCGCTGCGTACCTAGAGTTAGAATTAATATAATTGTATAGTTTGGGACTGATTCTCGGTGGTAATGTTATGAATTACATTTTTTGAAATTTGAGTTGTTACATAGGGTAAGCTATGTTTTTTCTCCGGCGGTTAATGAAAATTGCTGTTTTTGATGCCATCTTTTCAAAACAAACAATTTTCGTCCCTAAAATTTACAACCAAGTTTTCGGCTATGTGGTTTGTATTGTTGTGTTATTTCTTCATATTTAACGATAAACCATTGACGGAATTAGCCACAAGGATGAAATACAACAATAAATTACAAAACCATGGGTTTGAATACCATAAGTTGAAAAGCACAAGAATAAAACCCATAATTCTTAATAAATCACATGGATGAAAATCAACTCCTTAATTTATTTCTAACTTTCTCACTAAAACAAAGAAAATCATCGTGACAATGGTATTTCTCAAAAGTAACGGTTTTTTAAAGTATAGTGATTTACTTGTTAAATGTAATTATTAGTTAAAAAGGTGGTGTAATTTCTTTGACTTACTTTTTAGGCATTGTTTGGCAAAAATAAGCTAGCTTTTTTCTGAGGTACATGTTTGGATGACCATAAGCTAGCTTTTTGAAACGCTATTTGAAGTAGCGTTTTAGTAGTTTTTTATTAATAATCCAATATTACCCTTATTATTATTTACTAACCATTATTATTATTAAATATTAATTTTTTAAATATAATTATAATTAATTAATAAATATTAACTGAAAATTATTAAATTAAATTAGAGTAAACTACAATTTTGGTCCCTGAGGTTTATACTCGGATACGAAAATGGTCCCTAAACTTCAATAAGTACAGAAATCATCCTTATTGTTTGCATTTAGCTATGAAAGTAGTCCCTGCGACTAACGCCCGTTAAAAATACTCAGTTAAGAGAGGGGTATTTTCGTCTTTTTACCCTTTTTTGTCTTTTTCTTATTTTCATCCTTTCTCTCTTTTCTAAGCTCTTTGTTCCCCAAATCCAAGACCCACTTCCCCCTTTGTTTTCTCCCTTCTCTCCAGCCAAGACCCACTTCCCTCTTTGCTCTCTCCCTTCTTTCCGGCGACATCACGTGGTCACCATCTCCGGCCACAGTTGAAACCACCTTTTCTTCCCTCATTGGATCGTCATCAAATCTCAGTTTCCAAACTAAAAAATGGAGGGACAACCACACCTAAGCTATATCAGAAATGGAGATGAAGAGAGATGATGCAGGTGGTGGTGATGGCTTCAAACCCAGAAAATTGGTCATCATCGGTATATTTAACGGACTGGGGGTGGGTGCTGCAGTGGGTATATATATATATATAGTGTGCGTATGTAAGTGTTTGCAGTGTGTGAGGAAGACCACTGTTCACAGGAGACGGTTGGTCGGAGATGGCGATGTTATTTGTTTCTCGGTTTAGGGATCACCATGGGGGCTAACAACCATGGGTATTGCGATGGTCTTGGTAGCCGGAAGTTGACGGAGATGTTTTGGTGATGGTAGCCGGAGGTCGCCGGAATCTTTGGTTGCTGATCTATTTTGTTCCTTTTCAGAAAGATATACACACACACACATATATATATATATATATATATATATATATATATAATATATAACTTAAATGATATTACAGTTAGATCCTTAATGTTTTATGGGTTTTACAAGAATTTGAAATAACAAAGGAAATTTACAAAAAGAAAGAAAAAAACAGGGTTTGACGAAAATACCACTGACTCTAACGGATAATTTTAACGGAGTTAACGACGAGGGACCACTTTCATAGCTAAATGCAAACAGTAAGGATGATTTCTGTACTTATTGAAGTTTAGGGACCATTTTCGTATCCGAGTATAAACCTCAAGGACCAAAATTGTAGTTTACTCATTAAATTATAATTATACATTGATATTAAATTTTAATTATTTATAATTATTGTTAATCATATAAATTATTTTTATTTATTTTTTTAATATTAATAATATATTTTAATTATCAATTAGTATTATTTTTTAATTATTATTTAATTATTTTTTTATATTATATGTAACGGTTATTCAAAATTATAAGTTAATATAATTTTTTTCTAAAACTTGTTTTAATAAATTCAAAATTTATAGTATATATGTAATAATAAATTTTAAATTTCTTTTAATTAATATATTATATTATTTAGTTTTTCTTTATTACATTGGTTGTATTAATTAACATATTATATTATTATAAAATTGTTTTAATTACATAATTAAATTTGTAATTGATAATTATTTGAAGATGTCCTTTTTGGTCATTTTACATGTTTATAAGCTACTTTTGCCAAACGTGACTTCTTCATCAGCTAGCTTATCAGCTACCAGCTAGCTTATAAGTCACCAGCTAGCTTATCAGCTAGTTTGCCAAACAAAGCCTTAATAAATTAGTACAATTTTTTATTCAACATTTTTTGTTTTTGTTTTCACGTTTACGTTATAAAAAATTACAAACCGGGTAGAAAACAAGTTTTAACGTTTGATTCCCTTACCGAAAGCTAAAATAGACTTGCAAGATCTTGTAAATGCCGTTTATAAATTGTAACTTTGATTTGTTGGATATTACCCGCAAGAGAGTCCATAGAGGCTTCAAAGAGTTATTAACTTAAATAACCATCTCACTTTAGGAAATTCAATTTTTAACCATCTAAACCTTTTATGTTTTTTTTACCAAATTGACTAGAATTTCGCAAATCTGACACCATAAGGCACCTTTTACTAGCAGTGTCAGACTTTTTTTTCTGACGCATTCTAAAAAATTCACAATTTTTTAAAATTTGATAAAACCGCAAGCCACCGCAGGGTAGACGAGGCCATGTGTCGTTATCCTCTTTACCGCAAGTCTTGAGGTATTGCAAACAAATGACACGTGTAAGGGAAAAAAAGAAAACCGCAAGCCATTATAGTAAACCGCAAGCTGCTAAATGTAAAATCATGATTTTTTTAGAATGCGTTAGAAAAAGTCTCACACCGCAAGTAAAAGGTGTCTTGCGATGTCAGACTTGCGAGATTCTGGTCATTTTGGTAAAAATAAAGTTTGGATGGTTAAAAGTTGAATTTCCTTAGGTAAGAAGGTTATTTAAGTTAATAACTCGACTCCAAGACTACATTCTTCCTTTTTAGTTTCGGTAATTAAATAAAAAACTTGTACTTTTTAGAGCATCCACACGCGTCTTGCAAGTGCTTTTGCAAGATGACATGGCATGCCATGTGTCTTGCAAGACCTTGCAAGACTATCATGATCTTGCACAATTAGCAAGGTCTTTCAACCAATATAATACATTAAACAAAATCATTTATTAATTTAATTAGTTTGTTTGTTTGTTTAAATATTAGTTATTATTAATATGTTTATTAAATTTAATTAATTTATTAGTTATATTATAATTATCTATATTATTTTCATTATAATTTATTAGTTTAGAAAGGAGTTTGGTCTTGCATGTGTGTGGATGTTGTTATTGCAAAGCTAATGTGACACTTGTGAAAGGAGTATGGTTTTGCAGGTGTGTGGATGGTTACTAAGAGATCATAAATTTAATACTTTTATAATCTGATCAAATATTCTCAAATGCCCCAAAATGTCATTATATTTAAATCTGTACATTTTTTAGATTTTGTAATAGATTTTTTTCTTAATTTAAAGTTAAACATAATTGTTATAAAGTATTAATTATACTAGGGATCAATTTCAATTAAAGGAGCATTTCCAAATTATAGTTAAAATGGGTCTATTTTTGCAAGCTTGCGTTATATATTTTTTAATCTTAATATTCTAATTAAAAGTAAAAATTATTGGTTTAAAATCATTTTGAATACAAGTAAATACATCCATTAAAGCACATGATAAATCAGTAATAATGTTTTTTTGTTTACAATAATATACATAATTATATAAATTTAGAATGACAATTAAGAGCATCTCCAACAGCTTTCCCAAAAAATTTCCAAAATGAGGAAGCAAAAGTCAAAATCCCCCAAAAAAATTACACCCATCTCCAACAGATTCCCCATATTTGGAAAAACACTTGGTAATCATATTTGGAGTATTCTCCAAATTTGGAGAAAATTTTGGGGAAAATCCTATCATCCCCATCTTGGGGAAACTTTTGGGAAAACTGTTGGAGTTTATTTGTGTTCCAAAATCCCCATTTTTTCCATTTTCTCCAAAATGGGGAAGCTGTTGAAGATGCTCTAAAGAACGTTAAAGCATGACTAGCTATTTTCTTCTGCGTCAATTGGGATATGTCCCTACGCCTTTTAATACTTTCCTCTTGCTACAAGTTTTCCCTTCTAAAGCATAAAAAGGGTCGTTAACTTTTGTTGTGTTTTAAAGATATATATGATCTTTACGATTCTTGATTTATGTCAGTATCATCTGACATCGTATGGTATCTAAATTAGTATGATATATACTTTAAAATCTCTACACTTCTTCTCCTTGTTACCTATTTTATGTTCCTCGTCACACCGTTTATTGTTTACTCGGACAAAAAATACAGTAACAGTCTAGAAAACTGTGATAAGTGTACTCATTGCAACAAAAAAGCACGTTCACACTACATCAAAACGGGCTTTAAGATGCAAAAAATGCCTAAATGTATACGTAGACTGTTTTATATGATTTAAGTTTATAAGACCAAATAATTATGTCCTATGTAAAAGCACTGCAAATGTTTATAGAACGCCTTTGGACATTTTAACAAAATATTGTATGACAAGTTTAAATGAAAGTGTAATATTAGTTTTTTTCATGTAAATTTTGAAAAGTTTCACGTGAAGACATCTGATTATAGAAACCTTGTTTTATAACAGTTTTTCTAAATACTCGTAAAAAAATTAATGAGACATTTGTGTTTTTAAAGATGTCCTAAAAACTTGTTAAAGAACGCTAAAAATATCCCAAAAACTTGTTAAAGAACACTAAAAATGTCTTATAAACTCATTGCAACAGTTTATATAGAACACAATTGTTTGGTTCTATAAAGTTCTATAGAAGTATAAAACTGTCTATTATGACACTTAAACATTTTTGGCGTCCAATAAACCCAATTTTTTGAAGTGTAATGCTTCAAACAATTTTATTCAATTCATGTAAAGACCCAACCAAAATTATCATGCAAAACATCAATTTCATAACGTCCTAAAATCACGGTCTCAAAATTTCGTTACAAATATTCAAATAGGTTTGCGGAAACGACCTACACAACTGAGAAAAACTAATAACTAGAGTGTCACTATGCTTCTTGACTCTTCTTGCTAAGCTCAGCCTATTTGCTCGAGCTCCTGGAAACCTGCTTACCTGAAAAGGTTTTAAATTTGAAAATGTGAGGGTTAGACCATGAGGTCTAGTGAGTCCCTCCTAACTGTTATCAAAGCATTTAAAAACAGTTTATCTTTTCAGCTTTAAACATTCATACTCAACACGTCAAAATCATATACGGACTAAAGTCCGCCTCCTCGTAATCTGACACCCTGAAGCCACCCGAAGGTGACAACGAGTCAGCCTCATGCTGCCTTGCGGAGCCTCGCTCCTGGCATATATGGACCTCCCTTCCCGCATGAGAGCTGGCGGAACTACTCTCCCGTCTTTGCCAGTTTACGCCTCCTTGATGTATGCATACATTCTACATAAAACTTTAAACAACTTTCATGCAATTAAAGCATAATAATAAAGCATGACAATTCTCAACATTCATAATACATTTTGAAAACACTTTAAAAGCCACACATTTTAGTTTAGAAAACTCACCTGAGGCTCTTACTTCTCGTTTCTAAACAGTTCCAAACTTCCAAATCGACTTCCCTGAATAAACGGGCATAAAACAATAACTCAACAAAAGTATCCGGATAACTCAGGTTTTCCGGACGACCCTACTTTTCCGGACGCTAAAGAGTCCGGACACCCATACTAACCGGACGACAACCTAGTCCGGACAACACCCTTATCCGGGTAACTACTATTCTCCGGACGATACCCCTTTCCGGGTACCGAACTTACCGGATACAAGACTTTACCGGACTCAACACCTACCCGGACAACTTCCTATCCGGACAAACCACACGTCCAGAGACCTCCTAGCCATGAATGAATTCGGACGCCCGAGAAGGTGTCCGGACGTCGACCTGGTCCGTTTTTGGGCTGAAATCCATAGGCTAAACTCGATTCTCTCGAACTAAAGATTACCAATAGCAACAACAACTATAAACTTAGCAATTAACGGATTCTTAGCAACAATAACACAATAAGAGGCTCGATTTCTCCCTCCCACCTTCAAACTCTACTTTTTAACCAAAACTCAAAAAGGATAAACATTCTATAACCCAACCACATATTCGAGATTAAAGGAGGTTTACCTGGTTGATTGAATGTTGAAGGACCTCTTCTTCCCTCTCCAAATCCGAAATCCTTTTCTCCTTTCTTGCTTTGTCTCCTTTTCTTCCTTCCTCCTTTGTTTTCTATTCCTTCCTTCTCTTTCTTTCTTTTGATCTTCCAGCCGTCAACAACAACCAAAATCAGTAATAGCATGACTCACCTAGGGTTTTGTGCCCTTTAAATACCTCCTCTCTTCTTTACCAAATAGCCCTTCAACTTTCCTTAATATTAACTTTTAACCCAAAACGTAACTTCCTTCCATTTTGGTCTGGGTCGTTACAACACTTCCCCCTCAAAAGAATTCCGTCCCCGGAATTCCGTTTACAAAAAGGTGAGGGTATCAGGTCTGCATAACTGATCCGACTTCCACGATGCCTCTCGTCTCTTAAGATACCTCCACTGAAACTTCACTCAGCGTACTTCTTTGTGTCTCGACTTTCGTACTTTACTACTCACAACTTCAATCGGTCCTCCTACGTAAGTCAAACTCTCATCAATACTGATGTCCCCTCTAAGAATCAACCACATCGACTTCTGACAAACACTACTTTAGATTCGAGACATGAAATGTCGGATGGACACCCATTCACTTCTCTAGCCAGTCTTACATGTATACCGCTCCTCTAACTCGTTCACTAATGGCGAAAGTCAACTTCTTATCGCCTGTATTTCTTGCAAGATCGCTATCATCTTACTTCCCACATCGGCTCTTCCACGAAAGAGACGTGTAACACACTAAAGATTTCTTCTCAAAATCTCACCGAGTACCTCAAGATCGCGCACCATTTATTCAACTTTCATACTTCGACGGCTCCACAGACTTAGCCCATCTTACCTATCTCTCAAACTTCAAGGCTCAAAAGCCTTATGTTCCTCAATCCAACCAGCTCAATCCTGCTCAGTCCCCCAAACCGTTCTGATGGGGAACATAACCGCACCCCATACTCAGAAAACCGCCCTCGGCGAGTCACCACTTTGCTAAAACGTGTCATCTTGCATTATTTACTTTCAACCTCTCCGAATACTAAACTCGTTTAAACACCACTAGAAGAATCCAAGGCTACCCGCGCCTCCATTTGCTCGCTTCCGCCTCCACGTCGGAACTCACGGTTATTCAACACGTCTACTTACGGTCTCTCATACCCTCTTTACTTCATTAAAAGAAGGAACTTGGCGGAAATTCCCCGCCACTACAACGAGACTCTAAGACCAGGAATCATCACTCTCCTGACCACTTGGCACAAGGCCACCCTTGCACCTATTGATGAACTCACACCTAAGAGTTCTCTCCTCGGGTTACCTGTAATTCTAGTCCACTTCTTCCAACCGATATGCGCCTAAGCAGACCGTATTCCCTTCCCGAATCACTTCGGCTACCGCTCGACAACTAACTCGCACGTTCTCACCACATCATCATTTCACATTTAATCGTGGCCAAAAATGGGAAACTCTAAAATTCTTTATTGTAGTGCTCACCTGTTCGAATTAAACTTACCCCGAAGGCTCATCAACTTCTTACTGACTGCCACAAACGTCCAGTCTCATAACATAACTTCGGTTATCCTCGCTCAACTTGGAAGAGTAACCTAGGTCTCACTCTACTGTTCTCAATAGCTTACACTGAACGATCAGTTCGTTTGCCCGCTCCTCACAATATCGCCAACTCGACTCGAATCATTCGACTATCTTATCCGCTTCTTTCCTGCACCAGACGTACAAAATCCCCTTCCTCAAAACTCTTTCTAGAAGTTCACACACTTACCGGCAAGCTATTCACGCTACTCCACCTCTTGGTGTTACTGACCAGCTTACTACTTCTAACCTTCTCTTCTATCCCAACGTACTACCTTCACCTCCCCACAATAACGTGAAACATCACCTCTCAAACATTACCTGCCTCTTTCTTCCAACCTTTTCACTTGCTGAAACGTTTACTCGTTTCTAAACATACCCAAACGGTGGCATCAAAGTTCTAACTTAAGGTATTCAAACAAGTCATCTCGAAATGACATCTGTGTTCGAAGTCATTGCACATATTTGGATCTCTCACTAATACGTCCTCTAATCATTCCTCCATACATAAGAAGCAACTCACATTCTTCAAAGATTTCGCATCTACTACCCCACATCTTTGACTAACCCATCCATCGCCTTCTCTAAAATTTCCAAAGGTTTCAACCACATACTTACTTATCGACTCACACAATAAAAAACACTTGGTTTCTTATTTGGGTAATCACTCACTCCCGCTCCGACATCCTTCCGAACATAATCATATCACAACGTCAACTTACACCTACGTGCTCCAACAATTTGGTTAACAAATCATATATCTCGTACGAAACCCCCAAAAGGCTTCTATCTGAAGCTTCCTTTCTTTCTAACATCACATCACTATGATACTAGCTGGTACATTTAACTCGGAAATTAATGCCATTACCTATCTGTACATTTCTCACTCATCACATCATACTGCAGACCAAATCTCCCATGGCCATTCTTACACCATTTATACTTGCCTTCACAGCTTCACGCAAACACAACCGAGTCTATCTCGCTACTTAGTCCTCTCCCGGCTTGTCGAACTATAACTCACGAGTTCTCAATTAACTCAAACACAAACATTCTAGCTAGCTCTTCACGATCCGAGCCCTTACATAAGCTGGGCACAGTCCCTTACTGGACAATAAAATCTACATACTAACTTCGCTCGGGTTCATACCTCGTCATTCTACGATCTCTCCATGCTTCATAAATAAAACGCTTAATCAAAATCATAACTTCTCATCCTCTTAGCACCCCTACAAGGTGTTCTATCAACTTTCACCCTTCTGGTTCAGGTCGTCGGCCTCGGCCATCATACACAACTGTCGACTTTTACATCGATTGACAACCTGAAACTACTTTCTTAACTTAGTCTTTAACAAGGGTTCCTCACGGAACCTAACTCTTCCAACATATCATAAACAGCTTCATGATCTGTCTCCCTCTTTTCGAAACCTACTCATGTAACATCAACATTACAAGCTCACCTCGAAACTCATACTTCTATGCCATAGGCATTTCATTCTTCCTCACTACACTACCCATAACGAGTTGCAAAACCAACACCTTGAAGGCTTCAAATCCTTCCTCCGGACACAACCGTCCCTTGACAACCGTACTTCTAGTTTTCGAACAAGGTGCAAACCCTCATACAACCTACACTATAATCCACTTCCGACTCTACCGCTATTCGCCTTTCCTCATGAACACAAATATTAAGGCTACAACATTCTTTCCTGATTTGTCCGACACTTCCCCACGCTTGAAGTTCTTCCTTAGCTTAACATACAACATCCTACGACCTAGTGAGTTCATAGCCTTCATGCATGACAACGCAATAGATAAATCATTTCGTACCTTTTATCATTTCCAATGGACAATATTTGAAAGCATATTGGGTACACATGCCCCCATCTCTCATAAAATTCAATGCCCTGCACAACGATCTCGAGAATCGTTCGCATGCAACTATCCATAAACTTAATCTTACTCCACCAAAATATGTCGTGACGACAGAAATATATATTGAGTGAAAATCTTTTCATACGACCCCATCCTGAAAGAAATTACCGACACAAAGTAAACCAGTCGGTTTTCATACTCATTTATGTAACTTCAACATGTCAATACTTATTTTGGTTATAAAAGTTTTGCATTCAATCGTTTCCTTGGCTTTTTGCAAATATTTAACTCGTCATGAAAAGGGTGGAATATTTTGCGAAACGTAAACCTCAGAACTTTATTGTGCGATGTAAATGGATTTGCATTTTTCTTTAAACATACGCTTGCACGGCTGACTCAATCCTGACCAAAATTGATATTTACGCAATTGCCCTTTTTTCACGAAAACTCATGTAACGCACACAAGAACGCAAGGCATGAAACTCTACACGTAAATGAAGGCTACTCACTCAAGCAAGGTCAACCGTTTAACTCACGCAACTTATCATTTGCACTCTATCCTCGACCAAAGGTCGCCCTCTCGGTCTGTAACAACTTTCTGAGCATGTGTTCCACGGCCCACTTACTCGACCATTCCATACTATTCTCGTCTTGAACAATTTTCTCACATTCTACCACTACACGCTTTTAATTCTCTACTGATATCTCCCTTCAACGTTCCTGCCACTGAAAAGCTCGACTAAAGAGTCAATGCCCCAATCTTGCACTTGCTATTGAACTTACGCTTTCAAGATCTCGACATTGTCCTTTCTCATCATCCCAACTGATCTCCCCCACAATTTCTAGAATCGGGACTCTCCTGGACCAGGAGTCTTACTCACAAGTAATCGCTCATTCTCTTCGAACCCACGAAGATCTAACTCTAGACGACTCAATACATTCCAAACAACTTCCATCTCTACGATGTATACATACATCGCATCATAACTGATCTTCTACGATATCTCCCCATCAATGAGTCTCAATCTACTTCTTAGTGATCTTACCGGCATCCTAAAGTCTTGGCACACGACATAAACACTAGCTTTTGACTACCACTTCGGAATAATAAGGCAGGTTAAGCACATACATGTACATGTAAGTTCGCAATTACGCTGGCCAGGTGGAATTTCAAACTTACCTTACATGACAGTCCTCAGTACCCTATTAGTCCTATCTCTATAATAGTGTCCTCCTAACGTATTTCATGTATCTACATTAGTGCCCTCCTAACGCATTTCCTGATTCTCAGTTGTGATTTCTACACCCAAGTTTAAGTTTAGGCCCGTCCGGTCACCTAAATCCCTTAAACTACGGCTCTGATACCAACTGTAAAGACCCAACCAAAATTATCATGCAAAACATCAATTTCATAACGTCCCAAAATCACGGTCTCAAAATTTCGTTACAAATATTCAAATAGGTTTGCGGAAACGACCTACACAACTGAGAAAAACTAATAACTAGAGTGTCACTATGCTTCTTGACTCTTCTTGCTAAGCTCAGCCTATTTGCCCGAGCTCCTGGAAACCTGCTTACCTGAAAAGGTTTTAAATTTGAAAATGCGAGGGTTAGACCATGAGGTCTAGTGAGTCCCTCCTAACTGTTATCAAAGCATTTAAAAACAGTTTATCTTTTCAGCTTTAAACATTCATACTCAACACGTCAAAATCATATACGGACTAAAGTCCGCCTCCTCGTAATCTGACACCCTGAAGCCACCCGAAGGTGACAACGAGTCAGGCTCATGCTGCCTTGCGGAGCCTCGCTCCTGGCATATAGGGACCTCCCTTCCCGCACGAGAGCTGGCGGAACTACTCTCCCGTCTTTGCCAGTTTACGCCTCCTTGATGTATGCATACATTCTACATAAAACTTTAAACAACTTTCATGCAATTAAAGCATAATAATAAAGCATGACAATTCTCAACATTCATAACACATTTTGAAAACACTTTAAAAGCCATACATTTTAGTTTAGAAAACTCACCTGAGGCTCTTACTTCTCGTTTCTAAACAGTTCCAAACTTCCAAATCGACTTCCCTGAATAAACGGGCATAAAACAACAACTCAGCAAAAGTATCCGGATAACTCAGGTTTTCCGGACGACCCTACTTTTCCGGACGCTAAAGAGTCCGGACACCCATACTAACCGGACGAAAACCTAGTCCGGACAACACCCTTATCCGGGTAACTACTATTCTCCGAACGATACCCCTTTCCGGGTACCGAACTTACCGAATACAAGACTTTACCGGACTCAACACCTACCCGGACAACTTCCTATCCGGACAAACCACACGTCCGGAGACCTCCTAGCCATGAATGAATCCGGACGCCCGAGAAGGTGTCCGGACGTCGACCTGGTCCGTTTTTGGGCTGAAATTCATAGGCTAAACTCGATTCTCTCGAACTAAAGATTAACAATAGCAACAACAACTATAAACTTAGCAATTAACGGGTTCTTAGCAACAATAACACAATAAGAGGCTCGATTTCTCCCTCCCACCTTCAAACTCTACTTTTTAACCAAAACTCAAAAAGGATAAACATTCTATAACCCAACCACAGATTCGAGATTAAAGGAGGTTTACCTGGTTGATTGAATGTTGAAGGACCTCTTCTTCCCTCTCCAAATCCGAAATCCTTTTCTCCTTTCTTGCTTTGTCTCCTTTTCTTCCTTCCTCCTTTGTTTTCTATTCCTTCCTTCTCTTTCTTTCTTTTGATCTTCCAGCCGTCAACAACAACCAAAATCAGTAATAACATGACTCACCTAGGGTTTTGTGCCCTTTAATTACCTCCTCTCTTCTTTACCAAATAGCCCTTCAACTTTCCTTAATATTAACTTTTAACCCAAAACGTAACTTCCTTCCATTTTGGTCCGGGTCGTTACAATTCATTTGGAGCAGAAGGCTTACAACCCCCGCAAAAATGATGTGAGGGCGTAAAAGTCTTTTTCCTCTTGCTTAACAGGCGTTTATAAGCGTCATAACTCATATGTAGGATTGGCCAGAATATTGTTTTCCCAGTTCCGATAAAATCGGATCAGAATATTGTGGACTTTAATTGATTGAACGAGGGTATTTTGGTAATTTCACCAGAATAGACCGAACAGAGAGCGTATTACTTGCCAATTCATGGGGTGTTTGTTTCTTGTAACCTTATTCCATGAAATAAATATCTTTCTATTATTTGCATTGCATTAAATTATTTGATATCTTTTGATCATAATAAGAAATAATAAATTATAAGTGTAATAATGTTTTGTAGTGAATGTTCTTTATATAGAAATAAAGTAAAATAGTCTCTTAAATTCAAAACAATATTAACAATACCAACCAATAATGTTCAGAAAAAATATGGTTTGAGTAGCAGTTTAAAACGAAGTTTGTTTGTTAGCAGCTTAATGAGTTACAATTTATTTGGTTAGTTATATATGATTGCGTGATACTGACTTATTCAGTAAGCTTTTAGGATAGTGTTTTATGCAGAAAGTCAATTTTTTCCCCAAAACCTACTTTTCCAAATTTAAAAACATGTTCCTTTCATTTATAAAAACCTTCCTCAAACAAACACTTTCTCAACCTATAAAGACAGATTAATCCACACAAATAACTTTATCCATATAAGACTTAACAAAAAACAACCAAACATCGCCTAAGTTTTTTAGGCAAACTGTATGAAAAAAGGGACACACATTGCGTAAAAACCCGACTAAGCATGAAAAATCTTGGTCTAAAAATCTTGATCAGGCCCCTTTTCAACTTCAAAGCACGTTCTACGCCTAAAAATGCCCAACTTTTTTTTTGCTTACTGAAAATGAGCTTGAAAGACCTGAGTCCACATCTAAACAAGACTAGACTTTGTACATCTTTAATTTCACCTATGTCAAAACCCTAAAAACGAAAGCATTGCATTATTACCCTTCATGTTACTTTCCCATAAAAGATAAAAAGATCTAATTTAATGTACAAATTATCTCAAAACTAATGCAATTATTTTCTTTTGGAGTTATTAAAAATAAATACATTTTCATACGTTTCTTCTTCTGAAAATGGTAATATTGATTAAGGAATAATAAGAGACTTGCATAAGTGAAAATTGCTAAATAAATCAACTAACCAAAAACAATCTAATTCGGGGATCCTAAAATGCTTTAAATTTGCCTCAACTCTTAAGATGAACAAATCTGAAAAACAAGTTGTATAGGATTGGTATGTTGGATACAGAAGTTACGGAGATGGAAAACTTACTCAAATGTAGTCCGGTTCGATTACCACTTTCTTATATGTGTTTGCCTATCAGAAAAAACATGAATAAGGTGGAAAGTTGGGCGCCTATTATTGAAAAGTCCAAAAACAAATTGGCATCATCGAAAGCTCCATCAATTTCTTTTAGTGGTAGACTAATGTTGATCAAGCCTGTTCTCGACAATCTAACTCTGTATTATTTCTAGTTGTTGTCATACCCCGGTTCAAGTCTTTCGTATTCTTGAGAGTGTTACAGTATACCTTTTTGGTGTCAAGCCTCGTGGAGTGGATTAGGGTGGCGCAAGCCGAAGCCTTGTTGGAAGAGAACCTCAAAGAAGAGGTGATGACGAAACAACAACTACTCTTAACGGAGGATAGCCGTGGGGTGAAACTATTCAAAGGGCGCGTGTGGGTGCCCAAGATCGGGGTAATCGAGAGCTACTTATGGATGATGATCACAAGTCCAAGTACTCCATACATCCGGGAAGTACTAAGATGTATAGAGACTTGAAGTTACATTTATTGGTGGCCAGTTATGAAGTTTGACGTGGCACACTATGTGGAGCGATGTGTGACTTGCTCACTAGTAAAGGCCGAACACCATCGACCTTATGGTAGTATGCAACCTTTGGAAATACCCGTCTACCCGAGTATTTGAACTATAACCCCGTTTTTATGCTGAAAATTCCGTTTTTATGCTGCAGACAGAACATGGGCGACTATGCCCATGTGACAATGACCAGGGCATTGTCGCGGGTCAATGTCGCTCCGAAGACACCACCTTCTGTTTCAAAACAGCAGCCCGTCCCCCGTGTGCGACTATGATGTGCGACTATGACCATGTGTCATAGTCGCTTGGCAATGTCACGCCAAGCTCGATTTCATCCGATTTTCGGTTAAATTCACATCCAGGTAATCTAGTTAAGGGTTGGAATCTTAGGGGAAACATTAAATTGTTCCAAGTGGGTAACGAAACGGTAAAAGGGTTGACCAGACCCCGAATTATTACTTACTCAAATTTTTGGGTGTTACAACTCATCTTCAACTCTCTCCACCATTAATTACTTCCAACCACCAACTCTTAGTTACTTATGGTTGATTCTAGGTGTATTTAAGCTAAAGGTGAGAGTCCAAGTCTCCTCAATCCCAAGACTTCTCCATCTTCTCAACTTACTCTTAGGGTTTTTGAACTATAACCCCAAGGTGAGTTCATCCTCACTCTCCAAGCTTTATATACATGTTTAAATGTGTGTTCCTAACCTTTTTAAACACTTCTACTCTTATTACTTCTTGATTTGTGTAGTTTAACCTAAAATGGATTTTTCAAGATTATAGGGTTTTGGTTGAATGGAAAGATTTATGAAAACCAATATATGGTGATACTTGGTATATTTTATGGATTTTACCTATGTGAAACACATTTCTACAAGTTCCATGATTTTGAGCATTTTGGGTCAAAAGCTAGGGTTTTAAGATACTTGGTTATTTTGATAAAATACTTGTGGAAATGGAGTTCTTATGAGGAAATAATGTGCAAAATGATGTATGGAATCTATGAAATGTTAAACGGAGATTATAAAAGGATTTTAGTTGAAATATTATGATGGTACATGTAATGGAGAAGTAATTGAAAGGTAGTCATTATATGGTCCTAATCCTTATGTGATGAGAATTTGATATTTGTTGGTATTAAGTGTAATGGATCCATAGGCACTAGAGTCTTTATGTTCAATGATGGGACGTTAGTTTTCCACATTTTAGCACGGAATAAGCATCAGGTTTCATGATAAGTAAGGTGTGAGCCTATATGGTCGGGCATTGTCTCATGAACAGTAAGGTGTAATTCCATGTGCTAATTGTTTCTTGGATATCCCCGAACATAAGCTTTAAGTAACCAAGTTCGACATCCAATATGTGTATGATGATGTGATTCGGTTTTACTAACGTATCATGTGGATTATCTTAGTGATCTGTCACTTATTTGGTGGCGGGTCTCCCCCGTTTACCCAAGAGGTATTCGTATAAAAGTAAACTGCTACCCAAGGTTATTGATTTCATTATCCGTATTTTATTTCATCGAAATTACTATTACTCATAATTAACTATTATTCTCACTAGGCTCTAGCCTAACACTTTTCTTGGAATGACATGTTTACCAGGTCATCCTAGCGGTGGGACTCCTTGAGTTTGAGCGGAGAGCCATGAAGGGAAAGTAGCATTTTTGGAGTACATAGAGGCATACATTATAGAACATTGTCTCTCTATATTTTAGAAGTGAGATAGCAACACCCGACCGTAATCTAAGCATTGATAGTTTAGATTAGTAGGTTATTGAGTTTTATTTCACTCATTTAAATTGTAATGTAAACGCCATACAATTGTTTCCCCATTTTGGGTGATTCGTCTATGTCATTTCCGTTTTTATTCCACAAATATTCAGGTTTAAACTTGCCTCAATTTTTAGGGTGTTATAATATGAACGTGTGCATGTTATAAATTACTTGTATGCACAACTATAAGTAATATTCATCATAAACAACATTTGATGCATAAAAATGATTTTTTAGAACTTTGTCTTAAATGCTTTATAATATAGTATAGATTAAATGTCTAATAATAGAAACGAGTACATAGTCCATATAATGACAATCCATTGACAATTTAATATTCTAAGTTCTAACCCATTAAGCAGTCTAGATTCGTAACGAGTCTAACTTTTGTATTTTTTAACCGTAGACAACATGAGCAAACTGAAGGTTAAAGCAACATCGTAGATGAAGATGTTGAAAACCCTCGTTGTTGATTGATAGTTCTGTCTTAATTTAATGTTCTATTCTTGAGTGTTGACACTTATGATGGGCAGTTAGACATACACTTGGATGACAATATATTTTGAGTGGTATTGTATCGATCACTAATATTTGAATTTTTTCGTTTAAAATTGTAATATAATAATATTTTAAACATACGTTCAAACCGTCCAACTTAAATTGCACCAACTGCAACGACATATAATGAGTTGGGTAGGGTTATGTAAGATCCTACATTGGTTGGGGAGGGAAATAAGGTTGCCTTATAAGAGATATGATACCTCCTCTATCAGACACATTTTAAAAACGTGAGTCCAAATGTAGACAAAGCGGACTATATCTGGTATGGTTACCCTCATCTCACAGGTTATGAATTAAAAGATGGTTGAATGAGTTATGATTTCTCAAACCACAATGGTTTAGTTTGGTTGGGATGTTCAAATGGTCTCAAACCGTTAACCTAACCCATGTGCACCCCTAGTTCTTGAAATAATCTGTTACTAAAGACTAACTTGGGGTTGATAAGCGTAAACCAAGTTGACATGACTTGTTTTATATGCTATGAGTGTTTTTTTCGTACATATTATCAGACTAGTCCATAACTTTATCACAAAAACGTTTTCTTCCATACATATTTCATAAACTAACAAGCCAAAATAATTTTTTATTGATGAACCGGTTTATAATTTATAATATATCATCATAGGAAAAAAATTGCAGTTATTAGAATTTTTAACTTCAATTTTTTTTATTACAAAAGGGCCTTTGGCCTAGCGGTATCTGAGTCTCTTTTCTCCTAGGAGGTCAGAGGTTCAAACCTCACCAAAGGTGAGGAGGGTGTGTGAGTTTATTTGTTGTATTTGTCGTATATAAATATTATATACTTCAAAAAAAACTTTTAAGTTTTTAATACAATTAGAATTTTTAACTTCAATATTTTTTAATACAGATTTTTTAATTAGAATATTATAAGTTTTTCAATAGATTTGAGCAATTTATTCATCAACAATCATAATTACAATTTAGTACACATAGTTTAATTTTGATAAAAAAACGGGTCGGTTCTTATTTAAAAACCAAGTCCATGTAACATGGCTGAACCAGTTCCTTCCAATAAAGTCACAAGCAAAACATTAACCATGAACTTTTCCTGAAGCCACAACGGGTATGGCGTATTGGTTAAGGTCTTGGAGTTGTGATAGAATATCCCATCTGCCTAGGGTTCGAATCCAGGCGTACACAATAATTGTGGTCACTGAGGTTTAATCAGGGCTGATGTCTTACGGTCATAATTTGCCAATGGATTAGTCTAGGCATAGCCTATGACACCCTTCTAAAAAAAACTTTTCCTGAAGTTCTATTGGGATCGCTCTTGCTACTGAACTGCAACTCAATACTCATAGTATAACAACTCGATCTAAATGACTTGACCTTAATTAGATTAAGTCTATCAAAACGTACAAATCATTAAAAATGTTTTATGCTTTCAATTGAATGGTTTAATTTCTTCTACAATTCTTAAAAAGTCCATATGAAGGAGGTCACTATTCATACTTCTTGATCAGTGGCATACCACCTTTGAGCATTTTCAATAGATTCTCTAAATTTAAAAAATAATGGAGAACCAAAGTTTAAAATCTCTAAAAAAGTTGCATTACTCCAATAGATTCTTATTTTGGAGATTACATCATTACTTATATTATTAAAATATTACGTATATCTAATAAAATATTATTTCTCTCTTCTACACATTTCATTTTAAGATTTCTTATTTAAACAAATAATTTCTCTCTCATGATAAACATTTTTGGAGAGTTATCCATTTACATCCGCTCTCTTACTTTCTTCATTTTAAAGATAGTTTTAAAAATTCAGTTGAAGAAAAAGAAAATACTCCAAATCTTTCTTTTCTTTATTTTAAAGAATCAATTAAAAATCTAAAATTTCTTACCGCTTTCTCACTCACATATGATTGTAAAAAAAGATATAAAAAGAATACACTAAGAAGCATCTCCATCAGCTTCTCCATTTTGGAGAAAACGAAGAATATAGGGATTTTGAGCTATAATTTTGCTCCAACAGCTTTCCCAAAACTATCTCTAAAATGAAGAAAGTAGGAGAGAGAAGAAGTTTTTCTCCAAATATGAAGATAACCCAAAAAATGATTACCAGATAAGAACACCAATAGAAACTTTTGAAAATAAATATTTAAAGAGAGAAATAATATTTTAATAGATGAATTGAATATTTTAATATTATAATCAATGTTTGTTTCTCCAAAATGGGGAATATGTTGGAGAATGGAGATGAATGCAATTTTTTTTAAAGATTTTGACTTTTGGTTCTCCATTTTAGAAATTTTTTATGGAATCTGTTGGAGATGCATATCTCCGTTTTGCCAAAGATTATTACCAAATGATGATTTACTTTCAATGTTGATATCTCTTGAACCAACTAGGTAGCCTACCCACATGGCTCTATGTATGCATTATTGCAATCTATCCTTGTACATTTCTAAGATGGTTGCATAGAAGTGGTTAAAGCCTAAAGGTACAACCCCAAAATGCATAGAAGTGGAAGTTTGAGAAAATGACATGCTTTTAATATTCTTTGGAAGAAAACGCTCCAAAACAAAAGAGTGTTTGGATTTTGGAACGAGACTTTGGGGATTGATAAGGGTAAAGTCATGTGGGTTGTATGGACCATTGATTCTTTGGAGCTTTGCCACTCCATTATAAATTCTTTTGTAAAGTTGGTATTTTATGGGAGAAAAATTGAATAAGAATTGTAAAAAATATTGAGAATTAAAATCATTATTGTTAATTGTCTAATGAGTTTTTTAAACTATGATTCAAAGTGGAATTACTATTTGTGTGAATGTGTGCTTTATATATGGAATGTATGAACATGCTTTGTTTAGATGTGAGATAATTATGTCTATTTTGGTCCGCCCCCTCCCTCTCTCCCTCACGCAAGACACCCACACACATGCGTGTGTGTGTGTGGGGTGGGTGTTTAAATAAGAACACTTTTCATTTTGTGAAAAAGTCAAAACATTCTTATCACATATGATAATACATTATACATGTGAGGGGACCTGCTGGTTGCAGACGACTTGGCTCACGACCTAAGTCGCGCCAAAATTCATTTGCATCACTGGTTTAGCATCACATGTGTATCATATATGTGATTGATTATAATATCATCATATTTATCACATTTGATAATACACGTGAGGGAGCCTAGTGGTGAGCGCCAACTTGGCTAGCAACCTACGTCGCACCAAAGGTTGTGTCCATGACTCTGATTTTGTATCACATTGGTCATATGTGATCAACTATAGTAAAAATGTATTCTCGCATTTTTGTAAAATGAAGGTGTTTTGATTTGTGTAACACCCTCAAAATTTGGGAAGATCAACTAAATAAAATTTCGATAAAATAATAATCACTTAAGGAATAAAATTCCTTCTACAAGGTGACCAACTAAAGTCGGGTGTTACTTAACAAAAATTACAATCTGCTAATCCTAAATAAGTGCGGAAGACTTCTCTAAGCAAAATCACTTCTCGTGCACTCTACTAGCACTCATCACTTCACATTGTAGCTAAAGCTACTCCCAACCTGAGCCTGTTGCACATTCCGACAAATAAAAAGGGTTAGGCTAACGCCTAGTGAGTTCAAGAGTTTTATCATGACCATATAAATTCTTAAATCGAGAGAGATGCAATTTAAGTCATGAGTTCAAAGAGAATTTACTTTAGATGCAAATCACCCATTTTCCAACTCACACAAATTCCGTGCTGAAAGCTTTAATATAAAATGATTCCCAAAATGGACTCATCCCCAAAACCAACATGAAAGGTGAATTAGTATTTGATTCTCAAAACAATCAAATTCATAAATAAATCGCCATTATTCCAAACATCCCAAACATGGATGAAGCATAACCCATAACTCACATATCGTGGAAAACAATGCATATGAATATGATACGTCACCGAAAACATGGATAAAAACAAGTACCCAAAGCAACACCTTTCGGTGACGGGGGAGCCCCGTTTACATTGCACGTGACGGAACACAAAAGTTGGTCACCTACTATGCAATAAAACAAACACGTGGATTACTCTCGTAAACTGAGCTCAATCACTCCAGATCTATTGCCCGCGAGACTTGGGAGCCCCCAATTTCAACCACTCCAGGTATATACATTGGGTCACTCCAAATCCACCAAAACAAGCACATATGGAATTACACCTTACTGCCCATGAGACGACGCCTGACCATATAGGCCCACGTCTTACTTATCATGGAACCCGATGCCTATTCTGTGCTACAATGAGAGAAACTAGCGTCTCAACATTGAACGTAAAACTCAAGAGCCTATGGATGCATAGCTAATAAGGTCTAAAACATTACACGACCCCAAACGAGTAAACAAGTGCATTCAAAACATGCAATTCCCCAATAATGTAAATCATGATCAAAACTCGACTTTGAGCTATCAAAACTGGACAATTATCTCCAAGATTTAACAAAATCCAATACTGAGCCATAAGCTCACTGACTCAAAAGATAATTCATGAAAGGTCATATAATGAGTTTAAACGTAGCAACACACACTTTTACCAATAAATAATTCAAATTCATGAAAACCCAAAATGAACCTTGGGTTAGGACAACCCTCTTTTCCAAGGGACTCACACCGTTACATTTTCAAATTATCCCATAACGTATTATATGCATATTTCCAAATTATACTAAAATGCATTTTCATGTCAAGTAGACTCCATGTATAAAACAACTCCTCAAAACATTTTCGTTTATGATTTATCTATCAAGATTCCCAAAAATCCCAAATATGGGTATTTTACAATATTTCCCAAGTTAAATACTTCAAAAGTCAAAATTCACCAAATAACTCAACCAATGATAACTTTCATGTAAAACACACAAATACTTGGAAAATAACATTTTTGGCATGTACAAAGTTTTCACAAAGCAACTTGAACTCACCTTGCTAGATTAGGCTAAATCTAGATTTTTCCCAAACGTAAGCTCCTTTGAAGAAACATGAATCTCCAAGCCAAAGCTTCCAAAAACCTAGATCCATAAGTTTCCAACCATCAAAATCACATTCCACCATAAGAAATCGTTCCCCAACATTATCATCAACAACATCTCCATTTATACCAAAAACCCTAATTTTGACCTAACTTTCACAAAATCATCTAAACCAAAAACTTGAGAAATAAAACACTAGGAAGTCATAAACGAAGCATTTATAATTCATGAGAAACTTTAGAACTAGGAGGATTAGCTTACCACTAAGGTTTGATGAAAACCTAGAAAACCCCAAAATCTTCAATGTTGGAGATGAAACTTGATCTTTGCATTAAGAGGTGAAACCACTAGTATAAGATGGTGAAAGAACACTCTAATCTTCAAGAAAGGACCCCAAAATTAGTTAGGGTTCGTGAGGGAGGAAGGGAAAACGATTTGGGAGAGAAAGGGGAAAGTTGTGGGGTGAGAAATGGAGAAAAAGGCTGAAAACTCGCATTTGACAGCAACCAGGTGCCTGTCAGCGACTATGACCAGCGACTTTGACACTGGTCATAGTCGCGGGTCACAGTAGCTCTGCGGTACCGAAACTGTTTTGGCCATAACTTTTTCGTTATAGCTCCGTTTTCGCTCCGGAAAGAACCGTTGGACTCGTATTCGAATTCCCCATCCAACAAGACCATAAAATATAAGTTTTAACCCAAAATCCTATTTTTCATATTTTTCTTAAAAGATCGGTTTCATAATGATTCGAAATTGTACTTATCCGAAAATTACGGGTGTTACAATCCTCCCAACCTTAGGATGATTTCGTCCTCGAAATCTAGCTCCCAAACACCCAAAGGTTATCGAACTCAACACTTTCCATGCTTCTTCAGCTTCCTACTGAAATTCGAATCCTTTCTTGCCAGAACTGTTATGACAACTTCATGTCGATACTCACAATCAATGTCCATTTAGACCCACTACACTTATGCCCGAGTGAACGCTTAATTTACTAAGGTAGCCTCTAACTGAATGACTCTGGTCAACTCCCAACCTTAGGTGACCCATACTTCCTCAACTCCCGATCTCGACTTCCCATCAGCCCAGATCCACACGTTTTAAAAATTTCTTCTCCAACCAACCCGAGGTTTGATTACCACCGAAACCAACAAAATCTCCAAATCCAACCGTCCCACTGCTGAATTGACATTTGAACCTAGCGAGCATAGCCCCCAAAACATGCGGTCGTCCCTGACCCAATGATTATACAACTCCAAGAATACATCCTATTACCAACCATCTAATCTGCAAATTCTTTTACCATTCAAAGAAAGTCGTCCTGCTAAATCCACTTATCACAATCTGAACTTCTTAAAATCACTACAAGGGATACAATTGTCCCTTAAGATTGGACTACAACACTCTCAATACACTAACGGTTCATGGCCTCAAAATCCAAAGTTGACACCTAATCATACCACCAAGATTCAAACAACTACAGTACTCCACACACGAGTTCCATCCGTCGGGCATTCCCACCAAAACCAAGGTTATCAATATGGTATCCATAAGGTTCTACACGTCCTTTATGCGAAAATTGACTAGGACCCAAAACAAGTTGCCAACAATAGCGGTTACAACCAACCTCAAAATAAGATACCGCGAAACTAACCCTCCAGTTACAATAAGTACATCGACTCTGCAACCGATACCAACATCCTACAGTACCAACACGCGTCGGAATACCCAACCTTCCACGGTCGAAGTTCCACACGCTTACTCTTAACCGGGTTTACTTAACCTTTCCAAGGTCCTAATGCGTTCAAGGTTCTCAAGTGAGTTATTTAACAAATATGCCAATCAAAAACTTTTTTTAGAAATTTTCAACACCAAGATTTTCAAATCAAATTAATCGCACGCATAAAAACTACTACTATCAATTAGGTAGTTGCGCAAAAATGGACACACTCGTCCCACATATGAAAATCATATCGAAAACCATTTCATCGTAGTTTAGATTATTAACAAAACGCAAAAGCATGATAAACAACTTCTTTGAAAGGGACCGTTATGGTCCTAGCATGGATTGATTTAGGTCATGCACACAAAGTAATTCCCTACTTTAAATAATGTGAAATAATAGGTTTGTACGTACTTCAAAAGAAGTTTAAACGACATCTGATTTCAAAAATTCCTTCTTTAACCATAAAATGACATGGAACGAGGTTCACCAACAAAATTCGCTCACATCAGTTTTATTTCACAAAAACGGTAAAACGATCCATAAATATACTTTGGTTAAGATATAAAATGATTTGTGTCAATCCCAAGTTTAAAGACAAAATTAATACGTTCTCATCATTCGAATATATCGACTAAAATATCGTGAAGAGATTTCAAATTGGAGTGCGCATGCAAACTTGTAACACTCTCTTAGCAGTTTTCTTGAAATGAAATAACATGCACCCGATAGTTCATACGAAATTTCAAAAGATGAAATTCTTTAAATCGATTTCGAAATTTTCTCATTTAGTCATAAAATGACAAACGAGCAAAACCTTTTGACGAGACTCACACATATCAATGTGTTTTCTCAAAACTTAAGAGGATAACAAGTGTTTGTGAATGGTTGACACCGAAAAGGGTTTAAATTGACTTTAAGTTTCGAATCATACGAACAATGTGCTTTGATGTTCCAACAACATAAAAAAATTCCTCTCACTTTAGGTTGAGGCAAATAATTTTCCAAAATTCCCATCACGGAGCATTTACACTAAAGTTTACACTTGCAATATAAAACGTGAAAATGTCACTGCTTAAAATTTACTTCATTAAAATACTCGAAGTACACATTTCTCTTCAAAACCAAAAAGGTTTACAATTTTCCAAAACGTCCATTAAGTCAAAATTGACCAAAGTTCAACGATTCACACATTCGTGTTTTCAAAATGTTCCGTAGTGTAAACCATGCATTATCCACACAACACTAAAACATACTTTGACCAAATGACCCTCATTTATACGACAATTAATAAGACATTTCCGTTCACAACTCATTTATCAAAGTATTGAGGGTGCGTGGTTACTAAGTTGTGCATACCTCTAGACCAATATAATGCATTTGTGTGAAATGATAATAAAATAATCATTTAATCAAAGCGTACAAAGCAAACCGTTAAAAAATACAATTCGTATGTTCTTTCATGCATTACTCACGCCACGTATACATCAATCCGTGCATTGAATAAATCGCAACAAAATGTGCTAACACAAATCTTTGAAAAAAAGGAAATTACGCGACACCAAAGTTCCAAAACTCACCCATTTTTGGTTGCCTTATGGCGTAACATAATATTTCTCAACAAAACCCGAATGAGACAAAATGGCCAGCACAACTCATAAATTAGCTCGCATAATAATTAAAGTAGGCACATCACCAAATTGCACTCACGCGACATAAAACGCCGTAAAGCGAAACTCCATGAAACGCCGTAAAGCGAAACTCCATGAAACGCAATGGCCTCAAATCAACAAAATAGCACCAAATCCTTTCACTTCCAGAAGTGGAATTGCAATAAGCAAAATTATGACTAAAATGTCAAGATTTCAAAAATTCTCTCTTTGTGGTAATACACTATAAACAACACTTTTCAACAGTTCATGCATTAAATAAACCTTTCCATTAAAGCTCGACATAAATATAATGAAAGATAACTTTCCGTCTAAACCTTAACATTGGAGGAGATCCAATGTTAAAGTCATAAACCGTAGTTACTTGTCCAACATCTTAAACAACATAAAAAATATGGATATCGCTATATCCAAAAGTAACGTTGAACAATAACAAAATAAAGCAAGTCCCGACAGAGTTTGCAACTCCTCGCAATAAAACAATTTCATGAATATTCAAAACCATGATTTAAAATCTTGTGTGTGCTAAACGTTTTTCCAAAATTTTGTAAAACAATCCATATAAGGATTTGAAACACAAGAAATAACTGATGCAATCTTATTTCTAAAATAAATTTTGTGCATTAATTTTGTCGGCACTCAACATCCCAAACCATACTCCTCCAAATCCTTCCGGTCACACTACCGTCATCCGGATGCTCAAACCTCTTAAGGCAAAATTGGGTGTTACCTCGATTAACCTTACAAATTCTCCTCGAATCAAGGTCGATTCGATAAATCTATGGTTCTAATCCAACCATCAACTTCGACCCGAAACGGTTCACTTAAAGCAATTATCATGCTTATTGTCACCATAATTGACTAATACTAAGATCGTCAATCTTTTCCAACGACCACTCGCTTAGAAACTCATTCACTACCCTAACGGTTATCACATTAAAGTAGTTCAAGTAAGCACATGTAACGAGTAGGTTCACCATAACACTGGCCAGGTGTAATTATGAACGTACCGTACATGATTATCCTTGCTACCCTCGACGTGATTCTCGTTTCTAGCGACTCCATCAACCTCAAGAAATCCTATCTTAAAGTGCATAGTAGTGCAATTTCACTTTCACTTACTTAAAAGGACGCTAGTTTGAGTCTAGGTATCCAAAATCAACACCTAATTCTCTCAAACTTATGCTCTGATACCAACTTGTAACACCCTCAAAATTTGGGAAGAGCAACTAAATAAAATTTCGATAAAATAATAATCACTTAAGGAATAAAATTCCTTCTACAAGCCATTCTTGAAATTATCTCCAGATAAACATAATACCTCTCACAATTAGTAATTCAAAGCATACTAGGTGACCAACTAAAGTCAGGTGTTACTTAACAAAATTACAATCTGCTAATCCCAAATAAGTGCGGAATACTTCTCTAAGCAAAATCACTTCTCGTGCACTCTACTAGCGCTCATCACTTCACAGTGTAGCTAAAGTTACTCCCAACCTGAGCCTGTTGCACATTCCGACACATAAAAAGGGTTAGGCTAACGCCTAGTGAGTTCAAGAGTTTTATCATGACCATATAAATTCTTAAATCGAGAGAGATGCAATTTAAGTCATGAGTTCAAAGAGAATTTACTTTAGATGCAAATCACCCATTTTCCAACTCACACAAATTCCGTGCTGAAAGCTTTAATATAAAATGATTCCCAAAATGGACGTATCCCCAAAACCAACATGAAAGGTGAATTAGTATTTGATTCTCAAAACAATTAAATTCATAAATAAATCGCCATTATTCCAAACATCCCAAACATGGATGAAGCATAACCCATAACTCACATAACGTGGAAAACAATGCATATGAATATGATACGTCACCGAAAACATGGATAAAAACAAGTACCCAAAGCAACACCTTTCGGTGACGGGGGAGGCCCATTTACATTGCACGTGACGGAACACAAAAGTGGGTCACCTACTATGCAATAAAACAAACACGTGGATTACTCTCGTAAACTGAGCTCAATCACTCCAGATCTATTGCTCGCGAGACTTGGGAGCCCCCAATTTCAACCACTCCAGGTCTATACATTGGGTCACTCCAAATCCACCAAAACAAGTACATATGGAATTACACCTTACTGCCCATGAGACGACGCCCGACCATATAGGCCCACGCCTTACTTATCATGGAACCCGATGCCTATTCCGTGCTACAATGAGAGAAACTAGCGTCTCAACATTGAACGTAAAACTCAAGAGCCTATGGATCCATAGCTAATAAGGTCTAAAACATTACACGACCCCAAATGAGTAAACAAGTGCATTAAAAACATGCAATTCGCCAATAATGTAAATCATGATCAAAACTCGACTTTGAGCTATCAAAACTGGACAATTATCTCCAAGACTTAACAAAATCAAATACTGAGCCATAAGCTCACTGACTCAAAAGACAATTCATGAAAAGTCATATAATGAGTTTAAACGTAGCAACACACACTTTTACCAATAAATAATTCAAATTCATGAAAACCCAAAATGAACCTTGGGTTAGGACAACCCTCTTTTCCAAGGGACTCACACCGTTACATTTTCAAATTATCCCATAACGTATTATATGCATATTTCCAAATTATACTAAAATGCATTTTCATGTCAAGTAGACTCCATGTATAAAACAACTCCTCAAAACATTTTCGTTTATGATTTATCTATCAAGATTCCCAAAAATCCCAAATATGGGTATTTTACAATATTTCCCAAGTTAAATACTTCAAAAGTCAAAATTCACCAAATAACTCAACCAATGATAACTTTCATGTAAAACACACAAATACTTGGAATGGTAAGCGCTACGAACCTTTGGATGTTCCTTCGTCTTAATCCATAGCATGTTCCTGATCGCGAGTAAATACTATGTACAAAGTTTTCACAAAGCAACTTGAACTCACCTTGCTAGATTAGGCTAAATCTAGATTTTTCCCCAAACGTAAGCTCCTTTGAAGAAACTTGAATCTCCAAGCCAAAGCTTCCAAAAACCTAGATCCATAAGTTTCTAACCATCAAAATCACATTCCACCATAAGAAATCGTTCCCCAACATTATCATCAACAACATCTCCATTTATACCAAAAACCCTAATTTTGACCTAACTTTCACAAAATCATCTAAACCAAAAACTTGAGAAATAAAACACTAGGAAGTCATAAACGGAACATTTATAATTCATGAGAAACTTTAGAACTAGGAGGATTAGCTTACCACTAAGGTTTGATGAAAACCTAGAAAACCCCAAAATCTTCAATGTTGGAGATGAAACTTGATCTTTGCATTAAGAGGTGAAACCACTAGTATAAGATGGTGAAAGAACACTCTAATCTTCAAGAAAGGACCCCAAAATTAGTTAGGGTTCGTGAGGGAGGAAGGGAAAACGATTTGGGAGAGAAAGGGGAAAGTTGTGGGGTGAGTAATGGAGAAAAAGGCTGAAAACTCGCATTTGACAGCAACCAGGTGCCTGTCAGCGACTATGACCAGCGACTTTGACACTGGTCATAGTCGCGAGTCACAGTAGCTCTGCGGTACCGAAACTGTTTTGGCCATAACTTTTTCGTTATAGCTCCGTTTTCGCTCCGAAAAGAACCGTTAGACTCGTATTCGAATTCCCCATCCAACAAGACCATAAAATCTAAGTTTTAAACCAAAATCCTATTTTTCATATTTTTCATATTTTTCTTAAAAGATCGGTTTCACACTGATTCGAAATTGTACTTATCCGAAAATTACGGGTGTTACAATTTGAACCATCAGCCCCTCTCTATATATACATATATATTATATATACACTTGAGATTATATGAGAATAAAAGTTTTGGTGAGAACAGTAAGAAACTTATGAGCCTTTGACCTTTGGATGAGTCGACTTTTGATCTAACGATTAAAACACGATGACCTTCAACTACCCCAATTGATAACGAACCAAAAACATGAACCTTCATCTAATCATCTATCTATATAACGTCAAATTTAAGAGACAAATGATATTGGAAAAACTAAGATCGGATAAGAGCGTGTCATGGACGAGTCTTGAAATCATAATCAACACTAATGTCATGTGTTACGACCGA
>CM066312.1:17453457-17489457 GCA_033807775.1 Saussurea involucrata
ACTCAGCAACATTAATAGTTTCTGCTGCTGTGGTTTCTGCTGCTGTTGTAGTTTCTGCTGCTTTAACAAGCTCTTCCACCTTTTCTGTCTCCCCCTTATTCTGTGCACTGGACTCCCCCTTAAACTGTGCATTATCCATTTCCATCTCAGTCTCCATGTGAACTGTCTCCCCATCAACTTGTGGACCCTTCATATTCAGTTCTGCTTCTGATTCTGACTCTGACTCCCCCTTTTTGGGAGCATCATCAGTTGGAATTCGTCTTCTCAGCACAAATCTTGCCCTTTTCTTTCTGTGCAACAACTTGGTGACCATCTTTTTGAGCTTCTCAATTTGAGACTGTTGGTAGGTGACCACAGTCTTCAGTTGCTCAATCTCCTTCTTTTGTGCCATAACATCCAAGTTGACATTTCCAATGGTTTCCATCAATTCAGCATAGTTATATCTATCCTCACCTTGTTTAGAAGTGTTTACCTTCTTTAAAGGATCCTTGGAAGTTTTAGCAGAAGCCTTCTGCCTAGCAGAAGCACTAACTGCCCCCTTGGTTTCTTGGCACCTGGGTCCTCCTAATGATTTCTCATTTAGAGTTGCCATGGGGAAGGTCTTATTTATGTTACCACTGTCCTTCTCTGTGCTAGCAGAAGTAGTGGCAGCCTTAGCACCCATATGCTCATCCTTCTCCTTAGAGAGCACCTTCTTGGGGTTGGGAGACACCCCTGTGGTTTCCCTGTTGATATTCTCAATTGGAGAATGCTCCAACTGAGGGCTTAAAGGCTTAGGGCTCTGAGTAGGTACATCAAGGGAAGGAACCTTGTGCACCTTTCTTCTTTCAAACCTTTTGGTGATTGTGGGAGTGGGTCATTCAAGGATGGACTGAGGGATGTCTTTTGAGATGGAAGGTTGGGATTGGTCATCAGTGGGTTGATCTAATGAGGGCCTTGATCCTGATGCCATACCTTCATAGGGGTGGGACACAACCATCATTGTAGAGAACAATGGTGTGTCAACTCCTTCCGAGTCCCTAGGAAGTCTTTTCATATTTGAAAAAACCTTCCCTTTAGGGGATTTGGGTACATATACCTCAGTAAACTGAGGTAAGTCCATCAATTCCTTGTTAATAACTTCTTGCACAAACCTTGGATACATGTAAAAGCTCTTTTTGGATTCCAAGTTTGATACAAGATCATTAAAGATCATTGCTGAAAAATTGTACTTTCTGGCAGTGGATAAGCAGACCAAGGCATATGCAATGGGACTGCTGAACTCACTCCATCCAGTAGTTTTCTTGGAAATACAGTGCATCAGGGTATGAACAAGAAATCTCCATTGGTTGAAAAATTTTGACTTGTAGAATTTAAAAACACCAATGGGACCTTCATACCCCATTCTTTGTAAAGTCGAATATAAGTCATCAGAAGATAGAGAGGTTATACCTGAGGCATCATCCAAGTGAAGAGAGATGCGAATAACCTCCTCTGTGACTTTCAAGGGTTTATCACAAACCCTTGTTCGAATGGTTTTCTGCCCTTCTTCGAAACTAACAGTGGCATTCTCCCAAAATTGTGTCTGATGTTCGATATAGATTGTTGGGCTCACCGTTAGGGCATAGGAGATGTGCGAGGATTTGAGAAAATCGACGATATCGTGGAATCCCGCAGCTTGTTTCGGCTTCTGAAGCATGGCTATTTCATTGTGCTCATCCACAAACTCCATGATTCATGAGGATTCTTGAAAGAAAAACACAAAGATTCTGGGGAGACTAGGTTAGAACGAGAGAGAAGAAGTAAATGCGAAGAGTCGTTATGAACTTTGGCGGGCAAACAGGGGTATTTATATGCCCTAGATTATCAAAAGCAGTATTAACGACATAAGCAGTATTAACTACTGAGCAGTATTAACTGCAAGGCAGTATTAACTACACAGCAGTATTAACTACCAAGCAGTATTAACTACCTAGCAGTATTAACTACCGAGCAGTATTAACTACCAAGCAGTATTAACTTCCAAGCAGTATTAACTACCTAGCAGTATTAACTACCTAGCAGTATTAACTGCACTAGCAGTATTAACTGCACTAGCAGTATTAACTACTGAGCAGTATTAACTGTGCACTAGCAGTATTAACTACTGAGCAGTATTAACTGCAAAGCAGTATTAACTACACAGGCAGTAGTAACTCTGCACTATGCATCACTTGTCAAATCCTCAAATGTCATCTTACACATCACTTTTACCACTTCTCTTACCTTCTGCAGGATTATTTTCAAAAGTAACATGTCCTCCATCAATTCATTTGAAATATTGAAGGCAGGCCATGTTACCTGTTATGTGCCTAGAGCAACCACTGTCAACATGCCAAATGCTTCTCCCCTTAAGCTGTTGATTGCCCTGCACATCTGATAAATCAATTAGTTTTTGTTAGGGACCCAAGCCATAGTGGTCTTGGGTCTCCCTTGATCATCAAAATACTTACATTCTGTTTTGATGAGCTTGTCAAAGTGAGGAACATCAGTGCTTGAGTACTTTGTTTTGATGATAGGTCTAGAAGCAGTACTAACTGATGCAGGAGTACTAACTTTGTTAGCAGCACTAACATTGCTTCCAGAAGTACTAGCCTTCTCAGCAGTATTAACTAACTTAGCAGTACTAACACTAGAAGCAGTATTAATTGTTGAAGAGGTACTAACTGTGTTAGCAGTACTAACACTGCTAGCAACATTATTGCTTCCTGTAGTACTAACATTGTTAGCAGTACTAACTGAGTTGGCAGTATTATCATTAGTACCTTTAGGCATCCATACTCTAACACTTTCTGTTTCTGCCTTTTTCATGTGGCTTTTGGTTTTAACTTGTTTCTTTGCCACAACTTTCCTTACAGACTTTTTATGTCCACCATTCTTTCTGTAACCACCAGGTTTTTGAAAAGATCTTTGAGCATTAAACCTTTGGTTAACAGGATTGAAATAACAGTGTTTGGCTAAATGATTTAGCTTACCACAGATGAAACAAGGTTTTGGCATGTTGATTCTGTTCAGATCAACTCCTTGTCTCATAGCCCACTGGTTATTCCAGTTCCTTTGATTTCCCCTCTGATTATCATGTTTTTGGGGCTTGTTCTCTTTAGATTTCTTACAAGAACAATGTTTACAGGTATTGGGAGCCACAACTGTGGTCTGTGTGTAATGGACTCCCTTTTCCTTTTCAGTCCTTTTGATCTCAGTGTTCTTATCACATGGACTTTCAGATTCCTCATCAGAGTCTACTTTGTCAGTTTCATCCTCAACAACTACTGTTTCTTCACAAGGATCTATATTAATCTTTAATTCAGGATCCTTCCTATCCTTGGTCTCTAACAAATCAGACTTAGGAGGTATGTAGTTGTTATTGTAGGGTGGAGGTGTGGCATTGTACCCTATCCCTACTTTCATCTTGTCATGGATTTGAGCCTTAATGATGGTATCCATGGTTTTAGAAGCACAGGTAAACTTTTCAACATCAAGTTTAACCTTCTTAAGCTCTTCTTTTAATTTCTCATTCTCCTCCCCAGACACTTTCAGCTTAATCTCATACTCATTCTTCTCCCACTTCCAATAGTTAGTATCATAGTGGTGTTGAAGTTCATTAGCTTGAAAAGCTCTAATCTGTTCCTCAAACCTTTCTACAATCCTAACATAATCTTTCACATCTTTCTCTAGCCTCTTAAGGTTATCACACATACCCTGATTGTGATCCCTATATCTTTTAACAGCATCAATGCAAGCTTGAGAACAGAGTTTAGATTGTACCTCAGTGGGAATATCAGATACTTCTGCCATAAGAGCTTGATTCTGACAGGCTTCCTCAGCTTGATCACTCCAATCAAATCCCATTCCTTGTTGAGAAACAAGGGCTTGAGAGGAGCTTCTGTTTTGGTTTCCATTTGGAGCCTGTTGATGTGATCCTCCACTTCTGCATTCTCTGGCAAAGTGTCCCATCTTGTGACACTTATAACACTCAACCTTGGACTTGTCAAAGCCTGCACCATCTTCTCTTCTCTGGGAAAAGTTGTTTCTCCCAGTCCTTTTGATGAATTTCTTCACCCTCATTGATAGCATAGCCATCTGCCACTTGATGTCCATCTCTTCCAGATCATCAGCATTAATCTGCTCTAAATCATCATTGATTAGAGAAGAGTGAACATGACTAGAAAAGAATGCTTCTAGTACAGAATCTGTAGTCTTCTCTTGATTAGTTCCACCAGCAGCATTAACAGAACCTGCAGTATTAACAGAATCAGGATTAGCAGCATTATCAGAGGATGAAGATAATAAAGCAGCATTATAAACAAATCCAGATGGCCTTTTCTTGGCTTCAACTTCAGCCTCAAATACTCTCAGATCATTGTAGAGGTCATCTAGCTCTTTGTCCTCCAATTGGTCATTCTGTCTGAATGAGACTGTGTACATGGTCCATTCTTCTCCCAATGATCTAAGGAACTTTCTATTGACATCATCAGCATCCATGTGTACACCCACAGTTGCTAATTCTCCAATTAACTTGTTAAATCTGTCAAAAGTTTGAGTCATAGACTCATTCTTTGCAGACATAAAGTTCTCATATTGTTGCCTGAGAATAGCCTTTTGATTTCTCTTTGTGCTCTTTGTGCCAGTAAATCTTTTCTCCAGAGCATTCCACAACATCTGTGCATATGTGCAGTGTTGGAATTGATGTTGGTACTCATTAGGAATAGCCAAAAGCAGAGTGCTTAAGGCCTTCATCTCTATTTGTCTGACTTTCTTTTCAGCATCTGTCTTGGGAGGAGGTCTCTTTCCATCTGCTCCAATCTTTCCTTCATTACATGGGCCATTTTCTATGATGTCCCATATTGCATAATCAGTAAGAAGAATGTACTGCTTGATTCTCAGTTTCCACATGTCAAATTCATTGGGTTTGAGCATGGGAACCTTTGAAACAAGAGTACTGTGAGTATCCATTGAATTGTCCATAGCTTCTAAGATACCAATGCTCTGATACCACTTGTCAGGATCGATTCTTAACAAGAATTAAACTTCTTAGAAACAGAATTTAGAGAATCTTGCGGAATAGAACTCTAAAATAATTAAAGAACAATCAATAGAATTCAACACACTGTATATATCAAACTGTATTACTCACAAGCTTTACACCAAACCTCAATCTTGTTGAACAGGCTCAACAAGACGACTTCTACTTCTCTAGAAATAGGGTTCTTACACCTTGAGGTTAATTCACTCTTGAATCAATATAGAATTCTATATCACACGTATATCTTCTGTATATTATGTATCTTCTATCGTCTGTTCTAATAGCTATCTATCAATACTATTTATACAAAATTAATTACAAGATAACTATCAAAAGTAAATTGATCTTCTGAATCTTCGTTAAACATATCTTGATCAATTCCTTCTTTGTCTCCAAAAGTATCGCATACCAAACTTATCAAGTCAGCAGTATTAACAATGATTTGGCTCAGCAGTATTAACGCCCTTCAGCAGTATTAACCTTCACAGTCTTCTAGCAGTAGTAACTCAGCTCAGCAGTACTAACCATGTCTAGCAGTAGTAATTTCTTCTAGCAGTAGTAACTTCTTCTAGCAGTAGTAACTTCTTCTAGCAGTAGTAACTTCGTCTAGCAGTAGTAACTTCTTCTAGCAGTAGTAACTTCTTCTAGCAGTAGTAACCTTGACTAGCAGTAGTAACGAAGAACTGGCAGTAGTAACATTGTCTTGGCAGTACTAACCATACTTAGCATATCTTCAGTTCCCAACAAATCGGAATCCGAAATGAGAACCAAATACCCTCACCTTTTTTCCTAACCGAATTCCGAGACGAAATTCTTTTGAGGGGGTGATGATGTAATACCCCGGGTAAGTTCGTTAGTTAAAACCCCTTTCCGTTAAAATCAGTTAACTTTATAATAGTGTGTTTAGGGTAAAAATTGGGTTAAATTATAAGTTAGGGGTGTTTTAGTCATTAGTGAAGAGTTTAGGGGCTGAAATAGTAAATGTGAGTGGATATTATCTAAAGAAAAATCAGATATTATCATAACTCAGAAAAATCAGTGTGTGTAGTGTGTGTGTGTGTGTGTGTGTTTTGAGACCAAAAGAAGAAAAGAAGGTTTGTGGCTAAAAGGTTCAAATTGGTGTGCTTGGAAGTGTATCTGAGGTATGTTCCTTTGTTCTTTATGTTTGTAATTGCTATTATAAGGTTTCTATCGGAATAGATTAGTCAATTACACATCTGGTAGTAATTCAGTCGGTTTCTGGGCAAAATTGGGTAAACCGACAGTGGTTTCCGGACACAGTATGAATGTGTCCGGGTGGTTTTGTTGATAGTGTCCGGATGATATTATAAAGGTGTCCGGACGGGTTCTTTATCCGGGTAAGTTTCTTTTTCCTATGTTTTCCGAATAGAATTGGATACCGGATAGCATCCGGATTACTCTGGTGTCCGAACGTTGTCCGGACTGTATAGCTTGTCCGGAAAAGTCACGTTGTCCGGAAAAGTTGTGTTGTCCGGATAATTTGAGGTATCCGGATACTTTTGTTGTTTGGTCATTTTGGAGAATTTAAACACTTGTGAGTATCCAGTAACCTGTGTTTTGTTAATTCTTAGATAGAATATGAATGAGGACTAAAATACTATGGACTTGACTTAAGTTCGGGCTTGGGGAAGACAATTGAGGATAAGAGTTAGATAGAGTTATCTAAAGCTCTTAGTCCTAGCAAGCCCTATGTGTTCAAAGTGGTAAATCAATACTTGTATATGATTGTTTCAGATTCTGTGAAATTGAAGTGAAGCTGAATTTTTTGAGAAAAGCTTGGAGAACGTTTTGATAAGACAAACAGGTGAGTTTTACTTCAAATTTTTTTTAAACTGGAATACATATACGTGTAGATTGAAAAGGTGATAGATAATGTGATTAGATGTTCATAAATGACAATATGATATATTGAGATATATATTGTATTTATATGTGCATTACACTACACGAGTATACGTTAGCCGAAACTATAGTCGGCGGTGTTTGCTGTAGTTGTTGTACAGCGGTGTTTGCTGTAGTTGTTGTACAGCGGTGTTGCTGTAGTTGTTGTACAGCGGTGTTAGTTGTAGTTGTTGTATAGTGGATTAGTTGGCTCGCAACCAACTAACATGGCCAGGAGAAATGAGAATGAGAAAGAGGATGAGTTGAACACAGTGCACGAGTCTTGATTGGTATTTAATTACGTGTGATATATGTGTGTTTATATAAAGGATTTTATATAAATGGGTTTTATAATGATTGTGAAATGACAGGGATTTTCTCACTAAGACCGCTAGGTCTAACCCTCATTTTGTTTTAAAAATATGTATTCCAGGTCGTGGATCAAGTAAGGGCAAATAAGAAGAATAGTCGTTGCTTAGCTTTTGGGAAGACTTGTGTTATGAAGATCATGAAGTGTTTTTGTACTTATGGCTTTGTTGTTAGTCATAATGTAAATTATTTAGTCAAAAAGTTTATACTGAATTACTTATTATGTTTAGTAAGACTATGGGACCGAATATGAAATATGATGTATCTTTTTGATGAAATTATGTTGTGAAATGTATGTTATTTGTATATATGGAAACTGGGATGTTACAGGTACACATGACCCCACATTCTCATGACTCTAATGCCCTGCACAACGATCTCGAGAATCGTTTGTATGCATCTTTTCGTAAGATTTAATCTTACTTAACCACAACGACGTTGTTACGACAGTAATATATTGAATGAGAATCTTTTCATACGACAAAAATTCTGGAAAAAAGGATTACCGACACAAAGTAAACCGGTCGGTTCCCATACTCATTTTTATGATATAAACAATGTCAGTACTCATTTTGATTATGAAAGTTTTGCTGGCAAACGTTTTCTTGACTTTTTGCAACAATTTAACTTATCATGAAAAGGTGAAATGTTTTGCAAATCGTTAAGCTCAAAATGTCATTGTGCGTCGTAAATGGAATCGCCTTTTCTTTAAACATACGTTTGCACACGTCGACTCATTTCCGATCAAAATTTGCAATTTACACATTTACTTAAATCGTGAAAATTTCGTGTAACACATATATGAATGCAATGCATGGAACTCTACTTGCACTTGAAGGCTACTCACTCAAAAAAGGTCAACCGTTTTACTCACGCAACTTGTCATTGACACTCTTCCTTTGACCAGTGGTCGTCGTCTCGGCCTTGCAACAACTTGTAGTACATACGTTCCACGGTCCACTTACTCCACCATTCCGTCTTGGTCAAATTATCTCATAATCTATCTCTACCCGTTTTCAACCCTCTACTGATACCTCATTTCATTGATCCTACCATTGAAAAGCTCGACTAAGAAGTCAGTGCTCCATTGAAACTCTCAAGATTTCGACACTGTCCTTCCTTACCATCCGAACTGATCTATCCCACGATTTCTAGAACTGGGACTCTCCAGAAACAGGAGTCTTACTCAAAATCAAACATTCATCCTCTTCGAGCCCACGAAGATCTACTTCTATACGACTCATAACATTCCAAACAACATTTCGCCTCTACGATGTATACATACATTACCTCATAAATGACCTCTCACGATACTTCCCCAACAATGGGTCTCAATCTACCCCTCAGGGATCTTGCTGACATTCTAGATTACTAGAACACGATATATAAGCTAGCTTAATACTACAACTTCGGAATAATAAGACAGCTTAAGCACATACATGTACCTATAAGTTCGCAATTACATTGGCCAGGTGTAATCCCAAACTTACCTTACATGACTGTCCTCGGTACCCTATTAGTCCTATCTCTACATTAGTGCCCTCCTAACGCATTTCCTGATTCTCAGTTATGATTTCTACTCCCAAAGTTTAAGTTTAGGCCCGTCCGGTCACCTAAATCCCTTAAACTATGGCTCTGATACCATTTGTAACAACCCAATTCTAAATAAAGCATACATGGCATTTAAATTAAAGAATTACAAAATTGGGTCCCAAAATTTCATTATATCAGTCTCAAAACTTAGTTGGCGGAAACAACCTATACACAACTGAGAATATCTAACTACTAAAAGTGGCACAGGCACTGTCTCTGTCTTCATCTGTACTCTATCCTGCTCTTGCTCACTTACCTGAGCCTCCTACTATTTGCTTACCAGAAAATGGTTTAGTTTTGAAAAGCGAGGGTTAGACCAAAAGGTCTAGTGAATTCCCTCAGTAAACAGCATATATCAACAGTATAAAATCATTTTATAAAACTCATTAACATTCACCACATAAACATCAATCATGGTACTGCACTGTGTTTAAGGACCGCATAAGCTAACCACGATCGGGGCCCAAGCGGACTCCCCTCTCGCCTCATACCGGGGCCCAAGTAGACTCCCCTCTATCCGAGTAGGAAGGAAACGAATTCCCTCCTACAAGCTCGTCACATATGCCCAAGGGATCATCGGATCCCGAGGTACTCTGATCCCACTGTGCAGACGGACTCCACGTAACATACACATAGCTCATCATAAATCATGAAACGGGGAAATCTTATAAAAAACATTTCTTTCACGCTAAATAATCTTTCAAACAAATCATACTTTTCATGGAATAATTTGTAAAAGCTTTTACATAAATCATGCTCGTAAATTCACCATAATCAGTAAAACATTTATCTTTCATTCCGCGTAAAAATGATTAAGGGAACTCACATGTTCTTCTCGTTTCACGACCTCTTACTTAGGCTTCCGATCTCTAGATGGAACACCTATAATTTTAATAAACGCACGTCATAAAACTTTAATTTATTACTCGAGCTTGCTCTCGAACTTAACCCAAATTTATCTAATTGATAAGTTACACTTCTAATCCAAAATCTTAATTATTGGACACTTCTTACCGGCCTAGTCCTATTCAAGCAATTTCCTGGCCCAAGACATTAATTCCGGATCCCTTTTAATAAACAATTCCGGAACTTGATTTAAACAAATTTACCGGATCCATAAACTAACCCACTACCGGATTAGAATTTAAAGATCACTATTGGATCTTAATTGGTTGGGTTCCGGATCCCAAATCATTAGCATACCGAAAGCCCAAAATTAAAACTTACCGGAGCCCAATTTAAATATCTATGTACCGAATTCCACTTACACAAATTCTGGATTAAAATAAGGCTTCAGGCCCACCATTCAAGCCCACTACCGAGAGTTTAGTTAAATAGGTATTCCGGATCTGCTCTTTTAAGTTCGGAACTCACTTCCAACTTTATTCAAAATTCCGGATCACGTGATCCATTATTAAATCTGGATAACTTGTTGCAAATCTTAATACCGGGTCTTTAGAACTACCTAGCCCAAAATGAAAAGCGTTCCGGGCTTTGACTACCAAATTCCGGATCTACACATTAATTTGATCACTTCCGGATCTATGACCATTCCGGATCCCATGGGGATTCCAGATCCAACCGATTCCGGATCCGCAATATGTGAAGCCACTTCCGGATATTTAAATTTTATTCCAATTCCGGAACACATTAAGTTTCTATTCCGGAACCTCGAAATTAAAGTATGGCGATGCGATACTGCTTAACTTAAACACTGAAAATTAATCCATTAAATCGATTGATCGAACTTTTTCCCATCTACCATTATTCTAACTCCATTATACACATTTAATTACTTTTAAACACCCCTTTTAAACTCTAAAATTAAGAATCCCACAAGCAAACCAAATAATCAGACATAACTCTAAATAGAGGTTGGGATTTGGGATTACCTGCTAGACATTGTTGTAGAATCATATTTCAGTATTCTTTCCTCTTCAAAATTTGGTGATTGCTAAGCTTCCTTCTCCTATTGCTCTTGAGACCACTTCTCTTTCTCTACTCTTTCTCTTCCTCAACCGATACCAGGAATAAATGATTTGTCTAGGGTTTGTGCAAAACTTTGAGGGTTTTATACCTTTCAACAATTTACGATAAGGCCCCTCGAACTTTAGACTTCGCAATACTTCCACATATCTTATATTTCTTTATCTAAAGAGAAAATAAATAATAAAAAAAACTTGGTTGTTACAGGGGGCTGTGCTTTGCATGGTTGGGTCCACCATGGCTTGTTCAATACGCAACGGCGACGTACGCTCGTTGGTAGAAGATGTGGCTACCCGGCTTGTCACAGTTTGGGAAGGAACGATAGTTAAAACTTTATTCGTTCCTGTTTCAGCCTCTCCCATTTCTTTTCTCACATTCTCACGGCTCACATTAGTATTTTCTACTTCATCTCCCTCTTCCCGCCTTGTGTCACCAAAATCACCGGAGGGTCCGAAGTTCCAGGCGGAATAAGCTTCGGAACCCCCAATGTGTCGACTCCGACCGATGTGTCTCGGAATAAGATCCGCATCAGGGTCATGATCAAGATCGGAGTCAGAATTACCATCATCAGCTCGTCGTAGTTGGTCAGATGCTTCATCGTCGGAAGATGAAGCATCAGGGTCAAAATAGGGGTCATCATCTGAATCCATCGACACGTCATCGAGGATTGGAATTCTAACGATTCCGGATATGG
The DNA here is from genome assembly GCA_033807775.1 of Saussurea involucrata. NCBI lineage: Eukaryota > Viridiplantae > Streptophyta > Magnoliopsida > Asterales > Asteraceae > Saussurea > Saussurea involucrata. Next base: position 17,465,043 of record CM066312.1, read on the forward strand.
ATGCCTGACCAGCTGTCCTCGCCACCCCACCCACTCTCTGTCTTAATATTCTCCTCGCCTCTTCCCGTTCAGGAACCCCAAGTTCCTGAACCTGCTCAACATGTAAACCCTCACCGCCTAGTGGGATTGCACCCTAGGGAGGTCCCGCCGGTTCTGGCTGGACCACTAGTGCATTAGCTATTCTATATTGCCTATCTACCTTAGACTACTGGTCGGCATAGGCAAGAACAGCTTTAGGAATAACCGCGATGTGGGCAAAGTCAATATGTTTTGGCATCTTTAGATAATGCATCCATTGGCTCGGGCCTTTGACTGCAGATTCTCGGCGAGGGATCTCTCGGTTATCTTCCATGATCTGGTGTATTAAGATCTGAAAGAAGCGTTGGTAGGGCACGAAGTTGCGGTTCTTATGTGGTCGGAATTTGTCCTTGATCAGTTCTATCAGCTCGTTCCACAAGATGACTGCGTAGTCGATGTTCCGGTTAAACGCGACCGCATGGAATATTCGGAGTGTCGGGATGTTGCACTTATCCAACCCGGTGTGCTTCGATGTCATACACCGGTTAATGATCGAACATAAGGTGTACCAAATCCTCGGTAGGAATTGGCGTTGGAATTTGGACGAGCCCATCAGAATTGGGTTTTTGGCATCTTGATATCTGAGGCTTTGGATATCGGCAAACAGTTGTGCCTCGGGAATAAGGTCTTCAAAGTTTTCACTGTACGGTAGGTTAAGTGCACATCGGAGTCTTCTAATAGTTATGCGTGCATCAAAGTGATCGACTTTGGCTTTGAAATGTGGACCCCTTCGGTGATTTGGGAAGTACTGTAGAGTTGCCCAAAACTGTTGCAGGTAGATGACGGGTATGGTGACGACTTTTGTAAGTGCGGTTCGTAGGGGATGGCCACGGAGGATCTCGACAATGATTTGGTAGTCGAAGACCACATTGAGGTAAAGGTGATGGTTGTTGTCATCTAACCTTAGATGTTGGTTCCTTGGTAGCAACTCGGCATCAAGATCCCGAGCATTTACCGAAGGGTGTGAGGATCGGTGCGAGGGTATGACGGTGTTCTCGTCAGAGGAATTCCCAACACGGTGTGCTATCTAAACCATTGTCATATTAGAACAGTGCCAAAATAGGTTTTTCTTCAAAAAAATTCAAAAATTGGCTAAGTCTTGGTTTTATCGCAACACACAAGAAATGTTATCGCAGGGCATGATGTTATCGCAACACAAGGGTTGCGAGGAAGTGTTATCGCAACAAAGTGGTTGCGAGGAAAATGTTATCGCAACTCAAGGGTTGCGATAAGTATGAAGATATGCAGGTTGCGACAACTTTGAATGTGATGAACATGGTTGGTTGCGATAAACACGAACACTAAGAACACCTAAGGTTGCGTTATTTTTTAACGCTAAAATAAACCTAAGGCTCAGATTCAAAATTTCGCACTAAGATCAGTTCAAACCTACACTATGAGTGTCGCAATGTGCACAGAAATGCATTTCGATCAACATTATCTAGCATCTAACACATATGCAACCACATAATAGCAGATTATGAAAAGGCAAAAATGAAAGTTCGAACCTAAAACCCTAAACTAGACTGTAAGCATGAATCAATGAATGAAATCGAATGAAACTTTGGAATCCTTACCTGGAAAGTAGTCTGAGTGGAATGCAATCAACGAAAAGATCCGAAAACACTTTGAAAATCAAGAGCACCAAGCAGTAGTTTGAGAGAGATAGTTGAGAGAAATTTGAAGGTTTTGAAAGTTGAGATAAAAAATTCAAACTCCTCTATTTAAAGGCTTGAGATGAAAGACACGTGGCAACAACTGATTGGTCCAAGGGTTTGACCGCCACAGTGTCAGCTTATCGCAAGTATAAGGTTGCGATAAACTCAGATGTTATCGCAAGGAACTGGTTGCGACAACATGTTCGATCTTATCGCAACAGAGGGTTGCGATAAGATACTGTTCATTTGTGTTTTATCGCAATGCAAGGTTGCGAGGAAAATTCTTATTGCAACCAATGTGTTGCAATAAAACAACACTTATTTTTAATCGCAACTGAGGGTTGCGATAAACTACTGTTCATCAGTTTATCGCAAGTAGAGGGTTGCGATATCAATAACACTTGGACATTTTTCAGTTAAAATTTTAAAAGATTTTATCACATTGGAAGATGTCCAACTTCCAATTGATTCAGAACTCAAGGTTTTAAACATAGTTTTCACTCCCCCTTAAATGATGCATAGATTTGAAAAATTGTTTTCGTCATTTAAGAGTTAGTGTTTTAAAAACAAGTCAGAACACTTACCTTGGCTTCTCGGAAGCAACAGTCACAATGTATCTACAATTACATGATCTGGCAGTTATGCACACCCCCCCTAATTTTATGCATATGAGCTGTACTAAAACTCCCCCTGAAACCATGAACATACCTTTGTGCAGATACAGGTATCATAACAAATCACAGATAAGGCAATTAAAAGAAGAGAAAGAAAATAACAAATTGAATAAACATTTGTAGTACAACTAAGATAAGAAAATTTAAATAACATATATTGAGAATAGAATATGATGAAAATTTGAGTGTATCAATCTAGATACGATGTCTAGATTGAGATACAAATATTTCCATCTATTATATGATCAATATATGGAAGTTAAACTTTCATATTCAGCATGCCGAGCTTGGATACTAGAAAATTGAAACGTTTTTCATCCAAGGCTTTTGTAAAGAGATCGGCAAGCTGATACTAAGTTGTAACAAAATACAATTCAACAGTTCCTTTCTCAACGTGATCTTTTATGAAGTGATACCTTATGTCAATGTGTTTGGTTTTGGTGTGCTGGACATGGTTAGCAGATATAGCAATAGCACTCTTACTGTCGCAGTAAATGGGGATCTTCTCATATTTAAACCCATAGTCCATGAGTTGGGTCTTCATCCAAAGGACTTGTGAACAACAGCTCGCTGCAACAACATATTATGCTTCCGCGGTTGATGTTGAAACACAATTCTGCTTCTTAGACGACCAACTCACGAGCTTGTCTCCTAAAAACTGGACGTGCCCTGAGGTGCTCTTTTTATCCAGCATGCTTCCTCCGTGATCCGCATCTGAATATGCAGTGAGTTCGAAACCGGTTCCCTTGGGATACCACAGTCCTAGGTACGGAGTGCCCTTCAAGTACCGAAAGATTCGTTTGACGGCGCCGAGGTGTGATTCTTTGGGTTTGGCCTGAAATCTAGCACATAGACAAGTAGAAAACATTATATCTAGACGACTAGCGGTTAGATACATTAGAGACCCAATCATTCCTCTATAATTCTTTACATCAACATCAATACCGTCCGGATCTGGACCTATCTTAGATCCAGGAGCCATAGGCGTACCGATCGACGTACAATTTTCCATCTTGAATTTCTTCAAGATGTCAAACACATACTTCGACTGGTTGATAAAGATACCAGTAGATAATTGTTTGACTTGTAATCTGAGAAAGAAATTAATCTCTCCCATTATACTCATTTGAAACTTAGTCATCATAATGCCAGAAAACCAAGTACAAAGTCCAGGGTTAGTCAAACCAAAAATAATATCGTCAATATAAATCTGAACAAAAAGAATTTCACCTTCCTCGCGCAGAGTAAACAGAGTTGTGTCGATTTTACCTTTTATAAAGCCAGCTTTTAGTAGAAAGGTAGATAATACTTCATACCAGGCTCAGGGGGCTTGTTTGAGACCGTAGAGGGCTTTGTCAAGAATGTATACGTGATTTGGATAGTCTTTGTCTACAAAGCCTTCCGGTTGAGACACATACACTTCCGCCTTTAGGACACCGTTCAAGAATGCGGTCTTCACGTCCATTTGATAGACGGTGAAGTTCTTGAAGGCGGCAAAAGAAATGAACATCTGAATTGCCTCAAGACGAGCAACCGGTGTGTACGTCTCGTCATAATCTATCCCCTCCTATTGCCTATACCCTTTCGCCACTAATCTAGCTTTGTTTCGCACAATTATTCCGTCTTCGTCTTTCTTGTCTTTAGGATCCACTTTGTACCGATAACTGTCTTACCTTTGGGTCGCAGGACTAACCTCCATACCTTTAGAGCTTCAAACTAATTCAACTCTTCTTGCATCGCAATTAACCAGTCATGGTCTTCTAAGGCTTGTTGAAATGTTGAGGGCTCAACTTGACTTAAGAAGAGTGCATATAAAACTTCATTTGTGGATGCAGATCTTGTCTTCACTGGTTCAGAAACATCACCAATCACCTGATCAATTGGGTGACTGCATGTCCACTTTGTGGAGTGTGGATGGAGAGATATAGTATCTTCATTGGGGTCTACAAGTGTATGGTCTTTATCGAAGTTCAACTCGATCGTCAGTGTTGGTTCCGGTTGTGAGGCGGGTTGTTTGTCAGAATTGACAATCGGCACTGCCTCGGGAACTGATTCAGTAGATTTTTCAGGAACGTTGTTATTACCCTGATCACTGACATTCGAAGTTGTTCCAGATGAAGAAGCACCACTCGTAGATGCATGCTGTCGTGCTTGTGTAGATACCATAGTTGTGTTCCTCGTAGAAGTTGCATAAGTAGTTGCACCAATATTTGATGAAGTCAGCACCGACGAGGGGCCTGACATAGTATCTTGCACTGGTGGTGTTTCAACTTGAATCCTGTTATTGACAGATGAACATAATTTATTACTACCAAAATAGTCATCATAAAAATGTTCAAACAATAAATCAAGTTCGTTAGGAGTAGAGTTAGAAGTGGAAGCTTGATCCTTGTTTGACGATCTAGTCATCATAGGACGGATTTGTCCAGATGCTAGAATTTCGGATATCACGGGTTCTGTATTGTTTTGCACAGAAGCCATTACTTCAGATTCGTCGAATTTGACATTTATACTTTCGATCACAGTTCTGTAAGATTTGAAATAGACTCTGTATGCTTTTGATGTGAGCGAGTATCCAATGAAAACATCCTTACTTCCCTTTGGGCTGAACTTGTTCAAGTTGTCTTTATCGTTCAACATGATACACTTGCACCCAAAGACACGAAAGTAGTGTATTACCGGTTTCTATTGTTAATCAATTCATATGGAGTCTTGCCAAACCGTCGATGGATGATTGAACGGTTTTGTGTGTAGCACGCCGTCGCAACGGCTTCAGCCCACAGAAACAGAGGTAGATCAGCATAAGACAACATCGTTCTGGCAGCTTCAACGAGTGTACGGTTTCGTCTTTCAACGACTCCGTTCTGCTGAGGTGTTCTTGCTGCAGAATATTGATGAGTTATTCCTAATGACTTAAAGAAGTCATCAAGAGTCTTGTTTTTGAACTCTGTCCCATTATCTGATTTGATGGTCTGAACTGATTGTTGTAGATTCACTTGAAGTTGTTAGACTAACGAGATGATCAAGTCAGATGTTTCATCCTTTGACCGTAGAAACTTGACCCATGTGTATCTTGAATAATCATCGACGACGACTAACACGTATCGTTTGGCGCTTATGCTCTGAGTCTTCATCGGACCACAGAGATCCATATGAAGGATTTCCAAAGCTTTGTGTGTGTTGGGCTCGGGTTTCAGTGGGTGAGGAGCTCGTTTCATCTTCCCCTTCTCACAAGCAGTACAGAAGTTGTCCATCTCAAATTTCAGAATTGGTAGACCTATGACTAAGTCACCCAACGTCAGTTTTTGTATGTAACAAAAGTTGAGATGAGATAGTCGTCTATGCCATAACCAACTTTTCTTCAAAGACGCTTTCGACATCAGACATACGTCGTTCTTAGGCTTGAGCGTTGATAGGTCAATAGTGTACAGATTGGAATTCCTAGAACCAACAAGAAGTTCATCTCCTCCGTCGGTTAGAACTGCACAACGGGTCTTCTTGAAATGGACTTCTAGGTCTTTATCACAAAATTGACCTATACTAAACAAATTGTGTCCTAAGCCCTCGACGTAATTGACTTTTGTAATCCTCACATTATCTTTGACAATATCTCCGTAACCCAAAATTGGAGAATATTGATCGTTTCCAAACTTAACCCTACCACCATATTTCTCCACATAATTAGCGAGCAACTCCTTTCTTCCAGTCATGTGCTTTGAGCAGCCTGAATCTAAGTACCAGACATGACTGGGCTGCAAAAGGGAAATTATATGGTTTTAGGTACCCATTTCCAAATGGGTCCTTTCTGATTAGTATGTTTGGACTTGACATTATGTTTTCTATAACCGGTTTTAAAGTAATCATTTGAATAAAACCAACGGTTATAATCAGATTTGTAGATAAAATCATCCACACCACAAGAATAACAGCAAATTTGATCACGTGCTAAATTAATCAGTTGTTGCATTGAATAAACCTTGTAAGGAATAACAAGTTTTTGTCTATTTCCAATAGCATGATCACTAACATTTGAAGCGAAATTGTTTTCCTTGGAATTTAAAACAACGTGGGATGATTTGATCTGGGCCACATCCTGTGTGGACGCCTTTATTTTCCACTCTAGACGCGTGTTGTTTCTCAAATAACGATCTGAAATACCAGAAAGAAAGGAGTTGTAAGCTTTGGAATTCTGAGCTTGAAAAGAATTGTTTTCTTTCTTTCTTTCTTTTTGTTTTTCTTTTCTTTTTCTGTAATGATTGTTTTGATTTAGATTTAGAATAATAATCATTAGCAGAAGTTTTCTCAACTGATTTAGAAGATTCCCCTTTGAAGAAAGTCTTCTCAGGTTTCTCTTCTTTTATTATAAAATTAGTGTGATCTGGAAGCTTTGCGTTAAAGTCAAATTGAACAGACACTTCACATACAGCTTTACCTTTGTCCTCACCAACATTCTCACTATCAAGATCAGACTCAATATCATAGGATGTGTGAAATATTCCATAAGACTTAGGAAAAAGAAATTCATTATATTTATTTCGAAAAGCTTTATCTTCTTCTGTAGGAAAATACCTTTTAAGAGTAGCTTTAACGGATTGACTTTCCAAATCCCAAGATTCAAAATCATCTTGGTCATCAATTGTAAAACTCCTAAAACCAGTATTTCCCATGAAAGCTTTGCATGAGGAAGCATCTGAATCTGAAGAATGCTTTTCTGTTGGAACTTTTTCTTCAGATATTTCCTCAAGTTTTGTTTTCATTTCTTTTAAACTTTTCGAAAACACTGTGATCATAACTTCCTTTTCGATCTCAAAAGCAAGTTTTTCGTCATTTCTGACTTCTTAAATAGTACTTTTGATTTTGCTTTCGAGGTCCATGAATTTCTGTTCAAGAACCATTGGTGGAAAATACCTTTTACCCTGAAAAACTGGTTTTTCTTTAGTTTCTTTTTGAGTATTTTCCATTTCCTCTGGTTCTTTAACAGCATAACTCTCAAAATAATCATTTGGCAAGGTTCTTTCGTTATCTAATGCCTTTGCATTATCAGGACCATACCAAAAAGGAAGCTGCATTTTAACAGTGGTTTTTCTTCTTATTTCTTCCTCAGCCTCATAGTCTTCACCATCCATTTTAAGCCATTTGATTTGATAGCTAGGATGTGATGAGAGCATAAACCAATCAAATTCATATAGAGTGGGGATTTTATTAAGGCATTCCTCAGGTACTTTGGATTGTCATACCCTATACCCCACTTAGAATTGAAGTACCTGAACTTGCTTGGCTTATTCATGTGAATTGTTTGTTCAGTTTGGCCTGCTTTATATAATTTTTCTTCCAGACCTTTGACATTTTCACTCAGCTCATTATTCCTATCTTTATAAGCATGTAAAAGATTTTCAAACTCATCCTTCTTCGCTTCCGAACTCGCTAATAGTTCTGATAATTCAGTTATTCGACTTTGAAAATACCCATGACCAATATCGAACTCAATCTTTTTCTTTTCCAATTCTTTAATATGACTGTCTTGTTCTATTAGTCTTTCTTTTTAGTGGAAATTAATTCATCTGCTCTTTTCTGGTCATTTGTTAGATCTTCTAACTTCTTTTCTAAATATGCTTGTTGAGAAAAGAATTGATTATAAAGAGCAGAATGTACCTCATTTGACTCTGAAGTAGATTCGGACCCTTCATCATCAGTATTTTTGGTCATGAAGCACATCTTAGTCTGAGCAGCTGTCTCATCGTCTGCTTCATCATCAGTCTGATCAAGCCAGTACTCCTCTTCGACCAGCAATGATATCCTTGATTCCTTCTATTCAGCAAGCAGCAACTTGTTCTTATAGTAACTGGAATCTCTGACTTTTGGGTTCCAACATTCCTTGGAGAAGTGACCAGCCTTCCCACAGTTGTAGCACTTCGGTGCTTCATCCTTTTTCTCAAATACCTTCTTCTCATCAGTCCTCTTGTCAACTCTCTTATACTCATCCCTCTTCTCCTTAAACTTCTTTTTCGATTCAACATGTGCTTTGTGCTCAAAGTTCTTGGAGCCAGACGCATATCTTGTTGGAATATGCTCGTGTCATAATATATAATTATATGGCTAGATACACATGGGCCTATAGGGTCACACACAATACACTGAGATACCATTTAATATATAATGTAATTATTGTATTTACATTATATTAATAGCCTAAGTAACATGGGGTAATTAAATGGGCACAAATCATTAATAGTGGATTAATGGGTTTGTATTGGATTTAAGTTAATAGCTAGCCTATTAACTTAATTAATTCAAGGTCCATGAAGATTTACTAGGGAGAACCTTTAAGAGGCCCAAGGTAGCTTTAGGGTTCATTAATAAATAGAAATGTTAATGACCTAATTAAGCTAACCTAATTTTTCCTCTCCTCTCTCTAAAATCGGCGCCCCACCCTTAGCCCTCTCTTGGATTTTTCCACTTTGATCTTCTAGCTTCGTTCTTGATTAATTGAAGCTACAAGATCCGTTACTAAGGAGGACTAGCATCCGGTGGTGATCAAGGAGGTGTAGTGTGGACTACTCTAGAGGCATTCTCCATTGAATGATTGGTTTCAAAAGAGCACACAAGTAGATCCCGATTGGTGTACAAATCACGCTACAAAGGTATATCGTTATTTGTATTTCTAGTTTAATTATATTGGCAATACGTTGATCCTTTTGGTGATTATTCCGCTGCGTTCTTATATATGTTTATATTTGTGTTTCTTTACATAATCACCAACAGTGGTATCAGAGCCATCGTATGTGCCATATGATTAACTTGTATATGTAAAAGTGGCTAAAACTAAAGTCTTTTTTTCTGAAAATTTCGACCATCGTTGGGTCTAAAATAATGTATTTTAAGATCCTATAGCCACAAGTTACATATACTAATCGTAGATTAATTATTGTCGTTTTTCTTCGTTTTCGTTGGCTTGTTTTTTTACTTATTGTAAGTGTTTTAGATCCATGGTAAAACATGCCTTTTTATCATGGACCAAACCAACAATCTTAATGATATTGTATTATTATGTTGATGTGCAAAACCGATGAAAAACTTGACCGTTTGTGTGCTTTGTTTAATTATTTGTCGAGTTTTTGGGTTGTAATAGTTTAGGCAAAAAAAAATTCTTGATTTAGTAGTAGATAAATGTATTTTATCAAATATTGTAACCATTGCTCGGAATCGAATGGCGACAAGTTAGAGACGAGAAGCATTTTTCGGAGCTGCTGGACAGCCGGCGCGAAAAATGGATTTCCCGGAGTTTGGCACATCGGATTGGGCTGATTCTTGTTGCTCGAGTTCCATAAGACGTAGGGGCACAATTTTGCAGAAGGATATTTCGATTGGGGAAGACTCCTTCCATGTCATTTCGGGCCCCGAAGCTGCTGCGTTTTTCCAGACAGTTTTGTGTTCGAATGTTCTTGTGGGTTCTACTTGCTCTTGATAGTCTTGGAGCAAGTGGGAGCCCAAAAAGGGTTTATGTTGGCCCGTCCTTAGTTGCCCTCTTGGTCCGTGTGATGGCTCACGAGATCAAGCATAGGTTTTTCATCGGTTGAGGTTTTGCACATTTTGGTTGTGTGTTTATTTTCTTTTATGTTGCATTGTTATCTATGTCTTTGATATTATAACTTGCAAATGGGATTTTCAAACATAAAATTAAACACATACCACTTTTAAAACTAAATCTAAAGATTTAGTTAATATAAGTTTAAATTGGATTTGAAACTTAAATCTATTGTTTTATATAAATAACGCTTAAAAGAGTTTTATAGGTTATTTAATTTATTGTAAAGCCCGTATCCCGGTATGTATTTTCGTATTATTAATCTTTTTTTAAGCTATTATTTAACGTGGTTTCCGTTAACGGGATTAGACGATTTGGACCTAATTGTTAAATATGTCAACTATTTTGTTGGTTTGCGAGAAGAGTTTAGTTGAGGGGCCAAAAGTGGCAAGGGGGACAAACTTGTGCATGGGATCAGCCAAGAGACACCCCTTCCCCTTCCCCTTCCCCTTCGGTTTCATGTTAGTAACCCCCAAGAACCTTTAGCCATCTCCCCTCCCCCTTCTTGTTGTTTTCGGCCGAGAAAGGAAAAGAGAGAGAGAGAGGAATCAGAAGAGAGAGGGAGGAAGAGAAAAACCGAGAGAGAAAGAGAGCAAGGGTCGAGAGGAGGAAGGAGGCGATCGCCGGCGTGAGGGAATCAGCGTCGGGAGTGGTCGGAAAGGAGGAGGAAGAGGGATTCCGTTAAGGTAAGTGTCCCGTTCGTTTTATTTGATGTTTTTCCTCGTCGGAGAATGTAAACGGCCACCACCACCGCCGTAGCCACGGCTGCCGGCGGTGGGGCCGCCGCTGCACACCGCCGCGATGGCGACAGAGAGTGCGTGCGCTTGTGGGTGTGTGGGTGTGTGCGGGTGTGGGGTTGCGGGTGATGTTGGGAGGTTTCGCCGGAGGTTATCGACCGCAACCACCGTCGTCGCCGCCAACCACCACCACCGCCGCAGGCGGCAGTGGGTGGTGCATGGTGTGGTTCAGCCCATGTCAACCCTAAAACAGTAAGTCATGTTGCTTTGCGGGTCTGTTTGGATTAAGACGTCTCATTGGGTTCAAGTTCAAAAGGTTATCATTTTATGTAAATGGTACAGTTTCTGCCATGTTTTGTAAAAGTTATAACGTTTGCTAGGAATGTCGGATTGGCATGGAGCTGGTGCCAAAAGTTCCCATTCTGAGTCTAGTAACTTTTATATGTTTTGTGGAAAAACCAGTTCGGGCCATAGCTAGTGTCAAATTGCCATTTTATACGGACAGGTCCTGTTTTAGCTGCTCTGAGAGGTGTTTTGTAAAATTCATATAGAGTGCTAGGAATATCGTTAGGACGCGTGCGATACGTCCCTGGAACCGTAAGACATTGAACTTCCTGAATGTGGAATTAGATTTTTGGGTCCCGAACAGACCTGCGTTTTTAGTATAAAAGCTGGAATTTTTAGTTTCGTTAAACTAGTAAAAGTGTCGTGAGTTGGGACCTTCCGTTGACGTTTTTAGTGCGTAATTAGGTGGGAAAATGTGAGGAAGGTTGACGTGCTGGTGTTGCGGCTCGGGAGCGCGTCGCTTTGCTTTGAGGTGAGTTCTCTCACCGCGTAGTTAGGAATTTCATGCATATCGTTATTTTATGCTACGTGTTATTACGTGCTTACGTGAACTAGTTGGGATGTGATAACTAGTTGTGATTTGTTGAATTTATATGTGGATTATTTATGCTTGTGTACACCTCGGTGGGACTGGGGGCTCGGTGGGACCGAGGGCTCGGTGGGACTGAGCTAGTACAATTGTATTATCTTTACTTGGTGGGACCGAGGGCTCGGTGGGACTGAGCTTGTATCAATGTCTTTACTCGGTGGGACCGAGCGCTCGGTGGGACTGAGCTTGTATCAATGTCTTTACTCGGTGGGACCGAGGGCTCGGTGGGACTGAGCTTGTATCGATATATTTTTGGTGTGCTCGGTGGGACCGAGGTTCGTATTTATACGTTAATTATTATGTGGATTTATATTCGTGGTGATGGTGATGTTGCCTACTGGCGAGTAGGGGCGATATACGTGGGGTTGCTACCTGCGTGTGTGATAGGATTCACTAAGCGTCTAGCTTACCCTTTCCCAGTATGTTGTGATTTCAGGTGCGAGCGGCAGTCGGGCTTGACGGTACACACACTAGGCGCGGAGTGTCGAGAATTGTTGGAACCCAGATACACTTAATCAAGATTAACAGTCTATTAGTTGAATTTAGAGTTTAATGCGGAAGCGTATTTAAACTAACAGATATGTTTGATAGATGTTAGAACGCACATATATAAAGAAAAACAGTAAGGAATAAAAAGGATTTCTTGAACAGTTACTGTTATTCAATATATAATAAGAACACGAAGAACAGATTAAGAACTGTTGGTGTGTGTGAGAATATAACACTCAGATATTTGACAATAACGTTTGAGAGTATTAGTGATTCCTTGTGTATTCGTTCTTAGAAAGATCTCAACATGAGACTTCCTTTTATACTACTCTTAGAAGACTATGAAGTAGGTCACTATTCCTTTTACGGCATGAATAGTGAACTGGATGGTGTGAACAGTTGTTTGAGCCATGCGCATTTAATGGAGCAGATGTACTATTGGTAAATGCATTAAATGGCGCAGACGTCTATTTTGTACCATGCCCTATTGAGTCCACTCAGAGCTTGACACGTGTTTTGACAGTACTTTTCCATGCAAGTTGATGAACGTATCCAGTAATATCTTCCAAGTCTTCATAGCAGACCACAGAGGCTCTGTAAGGCATTACAGAGGTTCTATGGTCTGACCTTCTGTGGAGCAGTCCACTTGTTTCCGAGTTGATCTTCTTCTTGCGCACTACAGAGGTTCTGTGATTACCTCTGTAGCTTCTGTGGCTTTCTGGACTTGATCTTCTGGAAGAAGTGGCAGAGCCTCTGTGAGAGGCTTTTCTATACTTAGCCTATTTTTCACTACTTCTAAGTATTTCTATGATTAGGAAGATTGAAGCTAACAATCTCCCCCTAAGTAGTGAAAAAATAAAAATTTGACTTTGAGTTTAGTTAGGCTAAGTTGGATAAGACAGAGGTTAAACAATACCTCGAAATTTCTTTCATTTAGAAATATGCCAGAGACATTTTACATTTGAGTACAATGAAAGATAAACTTTTGACTTTGTTTGCAGAGATTGGAGGTCTGAGAATCAGATTTTGGCATCTTTGAAATCATTGTAGCTTCTGTTGTCTCTTCCAACTTTTCTGATCTCTTTGTAGAATCTGATGCAGAGTTCTCTTAGGCGAATTGTTGCGTCAATCTCTCTTATGATTGTATCTGCAGCATCTTTTTCCATTTTCTTTGAACCTCTGTATTTCACAAGGCTTGCTCTGAACTTGTTCAGAGTATTTGTTGCGTACTTCTGACAGTCCATGCATACAAATAGTTTAGTTTCGCCTTGAGGGTTTTGAAATACTAACCCAAACCGTGGTTCTGTGATGATTGAGTTTGGTATGGCGTCTGGTGGGCAGCGATCCTCTGGTGGTCGTAGATCCAGATGTTTGAGACCGAGATCCTTTCCCAGCTGGAAATCTATCATGCTGTAGACCAGAAGCTTTTCCCTCATCGCTTTTCTCAATACTTGATAGGCTCTGGTGTTTGCCTCTGTGTTGTAGTTGTCCTTTGTCCATTGCAGAAGGTCAGGTAGATCGTATGGATTGATGTTTCTTAAGTCAGCATCAGCGAAGGTAGATTCTGAATTGTTCTCTTGTAACGTCCCAAAAGTTACAAGCAAATTTAAATTTTTAAATAAACAATTCATTGATAACAACTCAATAAATGATCCCAACGTTTCGTTTGCAAACACATAATTAATGTCTTTATAAAATAAAACCAGCGGAATAAACGTTTAATTATTAAAATCATAAAGCAACCAGCTCTTCTCGCGCGCCAGTGTGTACTCGTCACGCCTTGGAGCCGCCCGTACCTGAAACCACAGTTTATTGGGAAAGGGTAAGCACGAAGCTTAGTGAATTCCAACACATGCGCAGATAGGAATTATATACACATCACCCCTATCCGCACATAAGCAACAACATCACAGTTACATAAAACGAGTAAACATCTACAAGTAATTATGTATCCAACACCTCAGTACCATCGAGGCCTCGGTCCCACCGAATTGTAATGTATCCAACACCTCAGTACCATCGAGGCCTCGGTCCCACCGAATTGTAATGTATCCAACACCTCAGTACCATCGAGGCCTCGGTCCCACCGAATTGTAATGTAACCAACACCTCAGTACCATCGAGGCCTCGGTCCCACCGAATTGTAATGTAACACATTTATACCAAGCATTCAAACCAATCAAATATTACACACCACAAACAACTAGTTCACACCACAAAGACAATAGTACATACAAACTATTATGACATGCATACAACCCCTAACTACACAGTGAGAGAACTCACCTCGAATGCGCGCCCAGCTTAATAACACAATTCAAGCTTCACAATTACGGTCACTTCCCAGCACCTAAACGTATGTTAAAACGTGTCAATACGAGACCCGGACCTTATGACACGACACACGCTTAAACCGTCACTAAAACTATTTTCTGCTCTCGCCAAACAGGTCTGTTCGGGACCTGTTTCGACCCCTTTAAACCCAGAAAATTCCCAATATTATTTCATGACCAGAAAGTACTCTGAGTTAGGGTTCCAAGGACATATTATACGCCTCCTAACGAGTTTTCTACAATTTACTACGGATTTTACAAAAACAGTTTCCAGAACAGCGAAATTCAGCACCTTTCAGTATAAAACGACAATTTGACCCATGCTACGTCCCGAACTCGGTTTTGCACCAAACACAGAAAAGTTTATAGACTCAAAAAGGGAACTTTTGACACCGGTTTCACCCCAAACCGAGTTACGAGCAGAAAGTTACAGCTTACGCAAAACAGTGACATAACTGCAGTTTCTTTTACATAAAATGACGATTCACAGAACTTACGACCACTTTTTCGCCCAGCTAGAGGCCGAACCAGTTTTCCGCTAAAACACGGAAAACGTGCCCGACCCCGAGCTTGAACCGTGGGCGCCAGTTTCGGCTCAAACGGAGTTACGACAGAAAAGTTATGATCACGCGAAAACTGGACAGCGCACTTGGAATTTTCATAAAGACACGATTTATAAAACGGTTTGAACGATTCGGCTTAATCGATTAAGTCACGGTTAAAGGGTTCAACGGTGACTATGGTCTGGTCACGACCACACGCCACCCACTGCCATCTCCGGCAGTGGTGGTCGCCGGTGGTGACCGGCGGCGGCTCTCCGGCGATGATTACACACACACACCGCCCACACCACCCTCTCGCACCACCTTTCCTCCTCTCACTCGATCGCCATAAACGCACACACGCAACTACACACACCACCACGACCATCCTACGCCACCACCCCTCAAGGTGGTCCACGGCGGCTACCGCCTGCAGCGGCCAAGGCCGCGTGCGGCGGCAGCGGCGGCGGCTACTTCGCCGGCAACGAAAACAAGAAAAGAAATCGAAATCTTAACGCTTACCTCTCGACGAAACTTAGCAGCAATCGAAGGGGACTCCGATCACCGGCTGGTCCTCTTTCTCCCTCGCTACTCTCCCTTTCGCTGCTCTCTTCTCCCTCGGTGCTCTCTCTCTCTCTCTCTGGCCGGCAAAACAGCCACAACGGCGGCGGTGAAGGTGGGTGGTTCACGGCAGCAGCAAGAAACAAGGAAAAAGGAGGTGTGGCTTGGTTGGGGACTTCACGGCGCAGCAAGGAAGAAGGCAAGGTGTAGGGTTTCATTAATCCTTTTTTTTTATATAATATTGATTGTATTTGACGCAGGGAAAAAAAACAAGAACAACTCTTTGCCAAACAAATCTTTGCCAAACAAACCCAATTAGCCCCTAGTATTTTAAACTATTTCATTATAATCCCAACTAGATTAGGATATTACTATTTAGCCCTTTTTAGACAATAACTTATCAGATATGGTCCTCCCCGATAAATCCCTTTAATAATAAATCACTTAGGAAAAGATATTAAAATAAGTAACTTAATAATTAAAAGCTTAAATTAAACCACACTGGGACACGGGCTTTACAACTCTCCCCCGCTTGAATTAGACTTCGTCCTCGAAGTCTATGCTTGCGAATAGCTCTGGCTAGTTCTCCCGCATCTCAACCTCAGGTTCCTAAGTCCACTTGAAACCCCTACTAAACTTCCCGAATACTATTCTTACTAACGTACTCTTTCTAAGACACTGGAGTTATGATCGGCAGAACACCCCGACAATTGAGATCATTCCTAGCCAAGCGACTACGGTTGTCCCCCAACCTTAGATATTCCATACATCCCGAGTCAAATCTCCAGCTCTAACCATTCTAAAGCTGCTCACAGAATACCCTATTTGATACTCGACTACGATCATTCCTACCCTTAACTGTCGATTACTACCACGAATTCTAATAGACTCCAAAGATTTTCAATAAATTATATCAACAAAACATCGACCCCCTGCCGAACATCGGTCCAACCGATAACAAACATCGGCCACCCGCCGAACATCGGTCCAACCGATTACAGTAACTCAAAAAGCGTGGTATTATCCTAGACACTAACACAAATAGATATCCCCCACTACCAAATCAACTAACACACACGTAGATCATTCCACCGCAACCATCCATCATGTTGGACAACCTAAGGGGGGGGTAAGGTTGTATTTAAAATCTTTTACTTTCAAAAATTCTTTTACAAACAAATACGGAATAAAAAACAGAACAAATACAACAGAGTATAAAAGAATAAATATACAACAATTATATAACAGATATAATTAAATGCACAGCGGAAATGTAAATAGATAAGGGAAAGAAAATACTTGACAACGAAATTTTTAAAGTGGTTCACCAAACACAAAGTTGGCTAGTCCACCTCGAGAAAATAACACTTCTCGGAGATCCAATACGAACGTGTTCTTTACGGTAGAAACACAAACCTTAATACAACAAACGCGAATCACTCTACTTTGAGAGATTAATGTGGATCACTCACTCTTATTCAAACACTTACAAGAGGGTATAATTTTAATATGAATAATCACTCTTGAATAAGGTTTATCACTTGGATATTTTTAGAGAGTTTGATCACTTGAGTTGTGTTGCTGATTCAACTAATCAAGAGATTTTAATCTGCTATCAACTCAAGATTTCTTACTCAAAAACGAGTTTTATAATTTTAACAGTTTAAATATCAAGAGAAGAAGCTGCAGAGTCTTTATCAAATGCAGAGGAGTTAATGTGAATTTTTGTGCGATCTTGAATGCTGGAGGTTGCAAGATATTTATACTGGATGAGCAACAGGGCAGAAGCATTCGCGGTATACCGGCTATCCCCCGCGGTATACCGTGCAGAACAAAGAGTACTTGTCAGTTGTCAGAGAGAAGGTCAACCCTGCAAAGAACAAACGGTAATGGTACCCGCGGTATACCGCGTTGCACACGGCGGTATACCGCCTGACAGAAGGTGGTCCAATCAATCAGAGAAACAGCATGCCGCCGCGGTATACCGGCTTTCCATCGCGGTATACCGCCCAGATAAAAGGTGCAGGTGGTAGTACGCATCGCAGATCTTCTAGACACAAAATCTTTCACATATTAAAAGATCAGCAAGATGATAAGAGATGTTGAGGAGAGCTGACTTGGTTTATTTTAAAAAACACAGTATTAGAAAAATCCAAGTGGTATATTATTTTAGGGTGATTTATCATTTTAAAATAAAATGACGCAAATCTTCAGACTTGGATTCTTCAGATAAAAAATTTATCGAGATCATTTAATAACTGCACACTCAGATAAAATATTAGATAACAAATAATGCGGTGTGTTTTGTAATCATCAAAATAAATATGGAGATGTGATTTTATGTGTACCAAAAATATATCTTAATATTAAAGCTGGGTACACTTGCACCAACAATCTCCCCCTTTTTGATGATGACAAACACAACGCTAAACACGAGAGCATACTCGGTTTCTCTCCCCCTTTTGTCGAAGCAAAAAGGGTTTAAGAAAGTCGCTTATGCTCCCCCTCAAAAGATGCTCCCCCTCAAAATATGAAATATTTGAGAGTTAGTATTTATCAAGGGTTATACTCAAGCATGCCTAAACCAAGTCTTAATTTAAAGAACGCTTTTTTGTTAAGGGCTTTTGTAAAAATATCGGCCAAATTATCTTCCGAATCAACCTTTTCAAGCACGATTTTGCCTTTTTGAACATTATCTCGTAAAAAATGATGTCTCAATTCAATATGTTTTGTACGAGAGTGTAAAACGGGATTTTTGCTTAAGTTTATAGCACTTGAGTTATCACACATAATTGGAATTTTGGTTAGGTGTACCTCAAAATCGGTAAGTGTGTGTTTCATCCAAAGGACTTGAGCACACGCTCTTGCGGCGGCTACATATTCCGCTTCGGTTGTAGACAAAGCTACGGATTGTTGTTTCTTAGAGAACCAAGACACAAGTGAGAGACCTATAAAGGCACATACCCCACTAGTACTCTTTTGGTCAACAATAGATCCACCAAGATCGGAATCGGCGAAACACGTTACTTCTAACTCGGGTTTCTTTGCGTACCATAAGCCAAGATTAGTAGTTCCTCGTAAATATCGAAAAATACGCTTGACAGCTTCATAGTGAGTTTGTTTAGGTGAAGATTGAAAGCGAGCACATAAACATACACTAAACATAATATCAGGTCTACTAGCAGTTAAATATAATAAACTACCAATCATACCACGATAAATCTTTTCATTAAAATCGTTTCCCTCCTCGTCACGAGATAATTGTAAGTTTGTGGTCATTGGAGTTTCAACGGGTTTGACATTTTCAAAGTTAAACTTTTTCAACATATCTTTACAATATTTAGATTGACTAATAAAAATACCAGTTTCACATTGTTTTATTTGCAATCCTAAGAAGTATTTTAACTCTCCCATCATGCTCATTTCAAATTCGCTTGTCATTTTCGCAGAGAATTCATTACACAGTTTTTCATTAGTGGAACCAAAAATAATATCATCAACATATACTTGCACAACCACAATATCATTTTGAACATATTTCACAAATAAAGTATTATCTATTTTACCCATAATATAACCACTAGAAATTAAAAAGGTTTTTAATCTATCATACCACGCACGCGGAGCCTGCTTTAAACCATAAAGCGCCTTTTTAATTTATAAACATGTGTCGGATTTTCAAAATTTTCAAAACCGGGAGGTTGAGAAACGTATACCTCCTCATTTATAATACCATTTAAGAAAGCACTTTTAACATCCATTTGAAATAACTTAAAATCTTTAGCATTTGCAAAAGCGAGAAGCATTCGAATAGACTCCAACCTAGCAACCGGTGCAAAGGTTTCGTCATAATCTATACCTTCTTGTTGACTGTACCCCTTGGCAACTAAACGTGCCTTGTTCCGTGTGACTCCACCGTTCTCGTCTACCTTGTTACGGAAGACCCATCTTGTGCCAATAATGGTTTGACTACTAGGGCTAGGCACTAAGTCCCACACATCATTCCTAGTAAATTGGTTTAACTCTTCTTGCATGGCCAATATCCAATCCTCATCACCTAAAGCTTCATCTATGGTTTTAGGTTCTATGGTTGAGATAAAGGCATGGAAAGCACAATGGGTATGGATTTGTGATCTAGTTGTCCTTTGGTTTAGGTCACCTATAATTTGGTCTACGGGATGGCCTCGAGCGGTTCTAAGGTTAGGATCATCTACACCTTGTGGAATAAAACACGGAGGGGCATCACTAGATTCAATATTATTTGTGGAAGGTTGGGCACCTAAATCCAAGGTACTAAGTTGTTGGGCTAAGACATTTCCTTCACAAACATTGTCATTTGCTAAGGGTGCACTCGATTTGGGAGGACTCTCGTCAAAACTAACATTTAAGGATTCTTCTACTACCATGGTCTCCTTATTTAGGATTCTATAGGCTTTGCTATTCCAAGAGTAACCTAGGAACACTCCTTCATAGGCTTTAGGGTCAAATTTGGTTAAGTAGGATTTGGTGTTTAAAATGAAACATTTACAACCAAAAACTTTTAGGTGAGCTAGGGAAGGTTTTCTACCTCGGTAAAGTTCATAGGGTGTCTTATTTAGGATACCTCTAATTAGGACACGGTTAAGCACATAGGTCGCGGTAGCAACGGCATCACACCAAAACTTTTGGGGAACTTGATGTTCGTTTAGCATGGTTCTACTCATTTCTTGCAACGTTCGATTTTTCCTTTCAACAACCCCGTTTGACTGAGGAGTTCGAGGAGCCGAAAAGTTATGAGTTATACCATGTTTATCACAAAAGGCACCAAATTGTACATCATTATCGAATTCTCGTCCATGGTCCGTACGTATGGAAACAATCGTACAACCTTGTTGGTTTTGAATTCGTTTTCCCAAAATTTTAAACTTTTCAAAAGCCTCATTTTTATGTCTCAAAAATAAAGTCCAAGTATAACGGGAATAATCATCCACAATAACCAAAGTATAAAAATTTCCTCCAAAACTTTGAATAGCCATCGGGCCAAAAAGATCCATATGTAAAAGTTCTAAAACTCTTTGAGTAGAAATAACATTTTTTGATTTATGAGAAACGTGATGTTGTTTGCCGACACGACAAGCATCACAAAAATGATTATCAAACTTTAATTTTGGCAGGTCACTCACAAGCTCCTTATTTTTTAAGTTTTGCATTAATCTTAGATTAGCGTGACCTAAACGCCTATGCCATAAAGTAGAAACATCATTAATAGAAGATAAGCATACATTTTCAGATACAACAGTTTTACAAATATATAAATTTCCTTTTACAAAACCATTTAAAAGAACTTTGCCATTTTTTATGATTTTACAAGAATCTTCTTCGAAGACAACAGTTGTATTATTTTTACACAATTGGCGAACACTTAACAAATTAAAATGTAGATTGTCAACATGATTAACATTAAGAAATTGAACATTATTGCAAGAAACTGTACCTCTACCAATTATATTTCCTTTGGAGTTTCCTCCAAAAATTACCTGTCCACCATCACATGACTTATATGATGAAAAGAGATTATTGTTTCCGGTCATGTGACGTGTGCAACCACTATCGAGTATCCAGTCCATATCAAGGTCAATCTACAATAATGAAGATGTAACTTTTATGGTCCCCATTTCTCGTGGGTCCTTGACAATTAGTTTCAATGTCAACCAACATGCATATATATAAAGTCAAACAGAATATATATATATATATATAATACATTACACAATATTAATATATATATATAATACATCAAACCATATTAATATATATATATAACACATATCAAGTAAGACAGAATATATATAATATATTAAACAACTTTAATATATAATACATCAAACACAAATATATATATATAACATATTAAACAAACACCATATATATATATATATGTAATACGTATATATATATAAACAAACAGTACATAGTAATATATATTACTTATATATATAATATATACAACAAATTATATTTAAACTATATATATATATAACATATATACATAACACATTTAAAACCATAAACGCATACCACCGGGATTATCATTACTAAACATTCCTTTTGGAATCCATTTATTTACCATTTTAATTTTGCGATTATATTTATCATACACATAAAAACAAGCATTTACATTCGCATTATTATTAGGTTTAGAATATTTATCATGGTACATGCGAGCATACGGTTTTCTCGTATTTACATTATTTATTTTACGCACATACGGATGTTTTTGCACATATTGATTTCTTGTATTAACTTTAGGTGATTCATAAAGTCTTTTGATGGGTTTACAAGAACATTTATCTTTGCATGTATCGGAACCAATACCTTTTCTACATTTTATACGGTTAGACATATTAAGCATGTTAAGAACCTTTTTATTACTACTTTCAAAGGCTTTAGCTAGCATGTTATCTTTTTTATATGAAGCACATTTAGCCTTTAAACATGTAATCTTATTCTCAAGAATATCACATTTTGTACAAATAATATTTTCATGTGATTTTTTATTTAAGCATGCAATTTCTTTATTTAAAGCATCACAAGATTTACAAAAATCTTTTTCTCCTAATTTAGTTTCTAATTTAGCAATTATATCCATATCATTTTCAGATTTTTGTTTAACATTATTTATTTCCTTTTTACATGCATTTACAGTTTCTTTTAACATAGCATTCTCATCTTGGTAACGATTTGCAAGAGCGGCCATTTTATGAAAAGATTCATATAATTCTTCAAGATTATTTTCATTATCACTTTCATAATCACTATCGTAATCCGAGTAAGAAGATTTTACCTCGTCGTCGCCTTCGGCCATAAGACAAATGGCTTGATAGTCATCTTCTTCTTCACTCTCGCTCCACGCGCCTCCAATGAAGGCTTTCTCCTTCTTCTTTTGGAACTTGTTCTTTTTCGGACATTCATTGGCGTAGTGGTCTTTGTCACCACATGAGTAGCAAAAGCCTCTCTTTGGCTTAGCTTTATCGTCTTCACTCGAGTCGCCATTTTTCTTAACTTTTTCGTCTCGTTTATGGAACTTACGACTTCGATTTTCACCACCACGACGGTAGTTACCGTTTCTTTGAAATCTGCCATTGTTAGAAAATTTATTATTATTATTAAGAAATTTGGAAAAGTTTCTTACCAACATGGCGACTTCATCGAGAGTTTCGGATGGATCTTTCGAGGAGCTAGCTTTCTCCTTTTTCTTCTCGACTTTTGGTGTTGAGGCATTGAGAGCGATTGACTTCTTCTTGACTTGCTCCCGATCTTTGTTTCTTTTAAGTGCAATTTCATGCACTTTAAGATTACCGATCAAGTCATCTATCTTCATTATGGAAAGGTCACGGGAGTCTTCTAAAGATGTTATCTTTTGCATCCACTCCGAAGGAAGGGCTCGTAGGATTTTCCTTATATAGTCCTCGTTAGGATAAGTGCGATCCAAACCTTTCAAAGTAGTCACAATAAGGTTAAATCTTTTAAACATTGAGTCAATTGACTCATCTTGTTTCATTTCGAATAGTTCATAATCGTGAACTAAAATATTCACTTTACTAGATTTAACCTCCGTGTTTCCACGATGAGTATTATTTAAACTTTCCCATATTTGATTTGCAGTTTTATATGTATATACTCTTTCAATTTCATCAGTTGTTAAAGCAGCATATAATATATTCTTAGCCTCAAAGTTTAAACAAAAATGAGTTTCATCAGAAGTAGTCCATTCATCTATAGGTTTATCAATATAAACATCATCTTTCACAATGGTGGGTTTAAAATTCCCTTTTTCTATAATATTCCAAATCTTTTGATTTTTGCCACGCACGTGACATTCAAATAGCTCGGCCCAAATGCCAAACTTTTCAGTATCTATCAAAGGAGGTTTTGAAAACACGATATTAGTTTGTTGAGCCATTTAGAAGAATAAGAGAAATTTATGCAGAATATTTTTGAAAGACCTGCTCTGATACCAAATGTTGGACAACCTAAGGGGGGGGTAAGGTTGTATTTAAAATCTTTTACTTTCAAAAATTCTTTTACAAACAAATACGGAATAAAAAACAGAACAAATACAACAGAGTATAAAAGAATAAATATACAACAATTATATAACAGATATAATTAAATGCACAGCGGAAATGTAAATAGATAAGGGAAAGAAAATACTTGACAACGAAATTTTTAAAGTGGTTCACCAAACACAAAGTTGGCTAGTCCACCTCGAGAAAATAACACTTCTCGGAGATCCAATACGAACGTGTTCTTTACGGTAGAAACACAAACCTTAATACAACAAACGCGAATCACTCTACTTTGAGAGATTAATGTGGATCACTCACTCTTATTCAAACACTTACAAGAGGGTATAATTTTAATATGAATAATCACTCTTGAATAAGGTTTATCACTTGGATATTTTTAGAGAGTTTGATCACTTGAGTTGTGTTGCTGATTCAACTAATCAAGAGATTTTAATCTGCTATCAACTCAAGATTTCTTACTCAAAAACGAGTTTTATAATTTTAACAGTTTAAATATCAAGAGAAGAAGCTGCAGAGTCTTTATCAAATGCAGAGGAGTTAATGTGAATTTTTGTGTGATCTTGAATGCTGGAGGTTGCAAGATATTTATACTGGATGAGCAACAGGGCAGAAGCATTCGCGGTATACCGGCTATCCCCCGCGGTATACCGTGCAGAACAAAGAGTACTTGTCAGTTGTCAGAGAGAAGGTCAACCCTGCAAAGAACAAACGGTAATGGTACCCGCGGTATACCGCGTTGCACACGGCGGTATACC
>CM066312.1:17489957-17532457 GCA_033807775.1 Saussurea involucrata
GTTGTTTAGCATTTAATTCGATATTCAGATTTAATATTAGTTCTTGATATTCAAGGCTTCTTGGTTACTTTTCCCAGTTTACGTTGGTAAACTTATCTACCTTTAGGGTTCGACGTTTGTCGATCCGTTCCACGCAATTCCTAATGCGTCAGTTGGTATCAGAGCACAGACTTACCTGTCTCTTCACCTTCAAGATGGCAGAACAACCACCACCACCACCACCTCTCACGAGAGCAGATCTTGATGGGTTAACAGTGGCTTTTACCGCGTCCCTCAACACATTCACCAACCACATTCACCAACTGACAACCACATTCACCAACCAGCTTAACGCCAGCAACAACGACGACGAAGACGAGACAGGTACGAGGGCCGTCATCGACCCCAACATGGTGGCCGACGCCACCCGTTCACCAGTTCCAGTTCTGACTCCGAATTCGGCGGAGATGTGGAACCACCCCGGAGGGACCCCGATTACCGAATGAAAGCCGACATTCCCTACTTCTACGGGAATATGGGTGTTGAGGAATTTTTAGACTGGCAAATCGAGGTCGACCGTTTCTTCGACATTATGGAGATTCCGGAACACAAGCAAGTAAAGATGGTTGCTTTCCGCCTGAAAAGCACCACAACAGTATGGTGGGATAAGTTAATAGTCCAATGACAACGGCAACGGAAAGGTCCGGTACATTCTTGGAGAAGAGTGAAACAGCTTATGACCGAACGATTCCTACCGGAAGACTACGGGCAAATCTTGTACAAAATGTACTTGGATTGCTCACAGGGATCGAGGACCGTAACCGAATACACCACCGAATTCATTCGCCTCTCCGAACGGAACGAAATCGGTGAAACGGAAGGGCAAAGAGTTGCACGATACATCAACGGGCTCAAAGGTTCGATACAAGACAAAATCGGACTCCAAACCGTTTGGACGGTAGCGGAAGCATCAAGCTTAGCCATGAAGGCCGAGCTTATGGAGAAAACCACTCGAACCTCATCCTATCGCCGATACACCACACCGACTCCCACTGAAGCTACTAGTTCCGCATCCGATAAAGGAAAGGGTATCGCGCCAAGTCCAACCGTCCACTACTGTAGAAACCAGGATTCAATCTTACAACCAATTATGAACAATCAAACAGTAAAATGACAGAGAATAGGATCCAATAGTTTTGTATTCGATTAAGAACAGATTACAGATCTAGAGAGAGAGTCTCTCAAAGATTACAAGTGAATACAAAGTTATACAAAAGGTTAGTTAACTTACAGTTGCTAACTCCTATATATACTATAAGGAAATACTAAAGCTACAGTACATATATGTGAAAGACTAATAGAACAATTACACGTGTCCTAATTAGTAACAGAATATAAAGGAAAATATCCTAAGACATAAGTTCTGAACAACGTGTTCAGAATTTATGAGCATCCTTCTGATCAAGTACTTCAGAACATCCTTTAAGCACTTGGACATTTTTATCTTCAACATAAGAAGTTCTGAGTCTCCCACTCAGAACTCTGAACCTTCTATTCTGACTCTCACACTTAGTATTCTTTTCGAGATTTCTCTGATCAGAAGTTCTGAGTCTCCTACTCAGAACTCTGAGTCTTCTGCTCAGATGTCAACACTTGAGTTTTTGACAAATCTTTAGATCTAACAATCTCCCCCTTTTTGTCAAACACTCCTGTATTGATCTTCGTTAAATTCTTTAAGTGCAGGCACAATCTTCAAAAGAATCACATTTCTCAAAGTAATCCTTCTATCAATCACTTCAATTAGCTCTTTTGTCTTTTCAACCTTTCCATCTTTAATTCCTTTTTGTAACTTCTTGTTCAAGTTGTTCTTGATGAATCTGAGAGTTCCAGAGCAGTATTTGGCAGCTTCACTTGCTCTGAAGTAGATCTTTTGCTTGTGATTGTTTTTCATTACAATTCCCAACTCTGGAAATTCACTCACATATCCAGACTTCATAACATCTAGTTGTACATGTTCATTGTTTGGCTTGGAGAGATATACACATGGTCTACCAACATACAGAGCAATTTGAAAGTCTGTATATGCATGCCATCTCAAAATGTAAAACATGGCTTCTCTAACTGTTGCCAATGCCCCTCTCTCCTTTCTGTACTTGCTACTGTCTTTATTTTGCAGAAGATTATACAGTGTGTAGAAATCAAATACTGAGATCTTATCAAAGTCAGCTTCAGTGAAATAATAGACTCTTCCATCTTCTCTTAAAACCTCAAATCCATAGTATTCATGTTTATTGTACTTCTTCACAACTAACTCTCTGATTCCAGTGATCACGAAATCAGAATATACAGACTTCCTTTTCTTTCCCACAACTCTCTTCAATTCTGCACGAAGCTTTTGAGAAAACTCTGTCTTATCATGATATACACTCAGAAAATTTACTTCTCTTGGCTGGAAGTAGTTAGGCAAAGTATACTCCAAAAACGCAGCATTAAGATCAACAGATATTTTTTCTTCATTTGCTTCAGAAATTTCTGTTTGTTCAACATCTTTCATCTGAACATCTTCTTGAGATAGAACTTCTGGAATAATTTCTTCAACTTCATCTGAGTAAACCCCATTTACTTCATACTCAGCAGGAAATACAAAGTCTATATGTAGTAACTTCTTTGGGTTTTCTTCTGAGAGCATATATTCACTGCATTCCTTGATTCTTGTTCTGAGATCCAATCTTTCTTTGATATGCCTTAAACATTTACTCTTCAAAATTGCCTTCTCACCTTCAGCAATTACTTCCATTTCTTCCAATAACCATTGCAGTGTAGCATCACTGTATTTCACAAGATCATTCAGCTTAAAAAACTTAAGTCTTTCAGTATCTTTGTAGATGAACCCTTCATTCTCCATTCCTTCATTTACAAACCCACGAAAACTGATTGTATGTACTGGATCTCTGACTGGACGACATAGATTGCACTTGTCTT
The DNA here is from genome assembly GCA_033807775.1 of Saussurea involucrata. Classification (NCBI taxonomy): domain Eukaryota; kingdom Viridiplantae; phylum Streptophyta; class Magnoliopsida; order Asterales; family Asteraceae; genus Saussurea; species Saussurea involucrata. The sequence goes on from CM066312.1 coordinate 17,492,919, forward strand.
TTATTGATTCTATTGCTAACTGGAAATCATACACATGCATATTTTTGACATAGATCCCCAAAATTCTTCTGCACTCAAGTTCTACCCAAGTTTCTTCTGTGCAAGCAAAGAACTTCACCAAGAATATTTGATCATCAAGAAACAATCTATGGAAGTCAAAAACTTGTCATATTTACATTTAGATTCCCTTCCTTCAGAACTTCCATACTAACATATTTTAGTCCATCAAACTCTTAAGTTTTAAACCCTAGTACTTTTTCTATTATTTTCTGAACATGTAACCTTTCATCAGGTTTTCTCAGTCTGTTGGAAACTTCAACATATGTCATATGCACTCTTTCATCCATAAAGCCATCAATGAAGTTCTCAATAACTACAAACTCATCATCTGTGCAGTAGATATACTCATAGGTTTCCTCTGGAAAAATATCATGAAGATAATGTCTTGCAAGAGGAGTGTCACTCTGATCAATAATGAAGTCACATAAAGGTTCTTCCAGTGTAGGCAAATCAAGTCTTGGAATCATAATGGGTTTTCTGTACACATACTCCAAAGGCATGAAGTAGTTTTCAACTCTTTCATATTCTCCATCAAGAACATTCAACTCATCCAGAAAATGTAGTTCAAAGTCATCTTGAAACTTGCTTGTGTATTTAACTGAGTGATCCTCTTCTCCCAACAAGTCAATAGGCCTCACCATTCTGATAGTCTTTTGAACTTTCTGAACATTAAGAGCTCTAACCAACTCACTATGCATTCTCCTTATCAGAACCTTATTCATCCTTCTTTCTTCCATCTCAGAGTTAAAGAGATCACCTCTGGTATATGGAACAATCTCTAAGAATGTTTTCACCTCAGAACTTTCAATTAAGATTTCCTCAGACAAATCTGCCATACTCATCTCATAACCTTCTTCAGAAGAATATGTCATCATTTCCTCTTCTGCCATAGCATTTTCATCTGCCATAATCACTTCATCTGATCCAAAAATACTCATTGTCTTAACATTCTGATCTGCCATGACTACATCATCTGTCACAATACTTTCATCTGCCATAATCACATCAGTTTCATCAGAATTCACCTCCACTTTAGTATTTAACTCCAATTCTTCTGTTTTATCAGTACCATCTTCAGAAGACTTTTCATGTACCACTTTTTCTGATTCTATAGCATTTTCAGATTCAGAACTGATTGTAACAACAACTAACTTCTCAACTTCTGCTGACTTCTCAATATCTGCTGACTTCTCAATATCTGCTGACTTCTCAACAGTTTCTAACTCGGTACTTAGCTTCTGCCCTTTCTCCCCCTTATGATGATGATGAGGTTCATTATCATCAAATTTCCTCTTAAAGGACTGAGTTGCTTCAGGTTCTGACTCTGCTATAGACATAGGCATGATGGCTAAAGGCTTTGAAATACTTGCCAAATTTGAACTGAACGCTTTAACAAGAGAATACTTCATATCCTCCATACTTTTCAGAATCTTCTTTTGAATTTCAGATAACTCATCTTTGATCTCCTTTTGTGAGATTCCAAAGATTATTTGACTCCATCAACCTTTAATTCAACAGATTTTGCCTTCTCATCCAATTTTGTTTTGAGATCCTTGATTTCATCCTTCAAGGAATCAACAGTTTTTTCCAATTTCTCCACCTTTACACCAAGATCATGATTTTGTTTCCGAATCTTTTCAAATTCAGAAGAGTCTAACTGTGAACCTGGATCAACAAATAAGCCAGTTTTCATGTGTTCAAAGAACTCATGGCCTGTAGGTGCCACAGAGACACCATGTACAACAGATGCACCGTGTAAGGAGGCTTTTAAGATGTTCACCCCCAGGACTTCCATCCAATCCTTGAAAACCAATAACAGGAATGTCTATGGATGTTGATACAGGAATACAAAATTCTTGTGATGTGCATGTGTTCAAAGGAATTTCAGGCTCAATTTGGATGTTACTGTGTAATCCAGACTCTAAGTGTTGAAAAATATCTTGGGATATATCACCACCCTCCAAATGTGTATGGGATGGTTCCCCTGTATGAAATGAAACAGTAGCATGTTGAAATGCTTCTGAGTGGCTAGGGATGGGTTGTTCAAGTTCCACCACGGGCTCCATGGTGTTTTCTTCAATATTGGTCACCAAGAGTTGTGAACCAATAGTAGATGTGGTTGCCCGGATTAATTCAGCTGGATCAGAATTATCTCTTTCTGTTTCTAATTCTGTTAACATTCTCTCATCCTCACCTCTCTCATTCTGTTTTTTCACTTTCCATTCTAACCAAGCTCTCTAAATTTTCCCTCTCAATTCTCTCAGAATGTTCTCCCTCTTGAACATTCTCCCCCTCTCTAACTGCACTAGACCCCTCACCTCTCATCTCAGGGTTTTCCTCATGGGTAGGGATCTGAGGTTGTTCAAATCCCATAGAGGTGCAATATGCTTTTAATATCTCACTCTCCCTTGGAATATATTGCCTAAGTGACCTTGGAAGAGGTCTATGATTTGGAAATTTTCAAGATTAAGAGCAGAGATCATTTTACCCATGTAGAAGATTGGCCCATGCTCCTCATTTGATCTTCTTGGGATGTTTTTGTCTTGATCCATTGCATACCAAATCACCAACTGCCAATACCTCAAATAAGGTATATATGTAAGTGGTTTATCTCTTATCTTTTTCTCTATTGCCTTCTTATTTCTTTCAAAAGTATTCTTCATATCTTCCCATAGAATGGAAGCATAGTCATAGTGTCTGTTTTTCACCAACCCATGAAAGATTTGTAATATTTGTCTTGAACCTTGATCAAGTGAACTGTGCTTCCCAGATAAACACTTGTTGATGATGTTGAAAAAACATGCCCAGTGTGGTGGTAGTTTATTTCTTCTGAATAAACTAAGATTCCTCAACTCATCATTATACCTTATTCTTCTAATCTCAGCTATTAATTCCTCTGTCAATGGAGAATCTTCAAATTCTAATCTCCCTTCCAAGTCATCTTTTTCTGGTAACCTCAGCATAGTTCTCATAAATTGTACAGTCAAAGTTACAGTAACTCCCCCTATTTCAGATACAAATTTGTTACCTTGTAACTCCAAATGCTTCCACCATTGTTGTATATACTGTACAGGAACTGATTTCTTCATCGTAAACCACTTCTTGAATGGATGGTATTTCAGCAATTCGATGATTATCCTATGTTCTTCTTTGAACTTAGTTTCATCCAACACTAAAACACAGTTATTCTCAACTAGCTCTAAGTATTCATTTTCAGATACAACTCTCTCCAAAGAATTTGATCTTCCAGACATTACAGACCTAATCGCACTCTATTCATGTTGTATATTTTCATTTCCCCCATCTGCATCTCTTTCTGATTCAACCATATTCTCATCCCCTGCATCTCCTTCAACATTTCCTCCTAGAACAATATTCTCTCCTATAGCCCCTTCTTCTACGCTCTATTTTCAGGCATACGAACTTCATCGTTCTCTGAATCTGAGGATTCCATCAATGTTTTCGATGAATGTAACGATATAGCTCTACTTCTTATTGAACCAGACATGATTATACTATGGAAGATTGAAAGAAAACAGAAACAAAGAACTATGGATTTATGCGTATCTCACTTTTCGCTCTTGGATTTCAAATAAATTTGAAAGAGGGATTTTAAGGTCTATTTAAAATCCGCGAAGCTGAAAGGATTCAAACGGTGAAAATTTGCTTTTTGTCAGAGTTATAACGGATTTAAACACTATGAAATACCACAAAAGATATTTAATGAAACGTGGCTCTTTCAATTGAATGAGAAGCTGACACGTGTTATTTGATAGAAATTAACACAAGTTAAAAGTTCTGAATAACACGCTCAGAATTCTGAGAGTGCATACTCAGAAGTTCTGAGTACACAGTTCAGAAGAAATTCCCTTGTAACCAAAATTCATTTAAATCTCAACTTCTGATATTATAAAAACATTTAATCATCCAGAAGTAGTTTGAACAGATAGAAAATTATTTTATCATCAAAATACTGTCCCTCTTTTGATGATTTGTGATTTCTGAAAATCATTTAAAATCTGACATCTGACCTTGAAAACTTATTAAAGATTCAGAAGTAGTTTTGAACAAGTGAAAAATTCTTTTATCATTTAAAGCTTGTTCACCTTAGAATGATTAGTGATAAGAATGAAAAACAAACCTTGTAAGCATCGCAGAATGATTTTTGAAAGATATCAATGCTCCCCCTTGACTTAAGCATTTACTCAAACACATATTAGACATAAGAAAATATGAAAAGAACAAAAGTTCGTAGTGACCTATTCAGAAAAAAAAATTCAAAGTCATATTTCTGAAGTATTGATTCAAAATTTCTGAACTCAAGAGTCAGAAGTTCTGAGTGCATTACTCAGAAAATCTTACTTAGAAAAATATTCATTTCTGAAAAATGACAAATATGCTCAATTAGTCAGATTAAGCATTCCTATTTTACATATGAGAAAAGTAAACCTTTTGTGATCAAGAGGCTTTGTGAACAAGTCAGCCAATTGATACTTTGTATGCACAAAATGCATTTCTATAGTTCCCTTTTCCACATAGTCCTTAATAAAATGATATCTTACATCAATATGTTTGGTCTTTGAGTGTTGAACAGGATTCTGAGTAATAGCAATGGCACTTTCTGAATCACAATATATGGGAATCTTGTTGAGTTGATAGCCATAGTCCATGAGTTGTGTTCTCATCCACAAAGTTTGAGAACAACAAGCAGCAATAGCTACGTACTCTGCCTCAGCAGTTGATGTGGACACACAATTTTGTTTCTTTGAAGCCCAACTCATTGTCTTGTCTCCCAAAAAATGACAAGCACCAGAAGTACTTTTTCTGTCCAATCTGCTTCCTGCATGATCAGCATCAGTAAATGCAGTTAATTTGAAATCAGTTTCTTTTGGATACCAAAGGCCCAAATTAGGTGAACCTTTGAGATATCTTAAGATCCTTTTAACAGCCAGCAAATGAGATTCTTTTGGATTAGATTGAAATCTAGCACAGAAGCATGTAGCAAACATGATATCTGGTCTACTTGCAGTTAGATAAAGCAAAGATCCAATACCGCCTCTATAAACCTTGTTATCTACTGATACTCCAGAGAGATCAACATCTAACTTGACATTTGTAGCCATAGGTGTTCTCATAGCAGCACAATCAGACATCTTAAACTTTTTCAAAATATCTTTTACATATTTTCCTTGATTTATAAAAATTCCATTTGATAATTGTTTCACTTGAAGACCAAGGAAAAAGTTCAATTCTCCCATCATGCTCATCTCAAATTCTGATTTCATCACTTCAGAGAATTCATTACAAAGTTCTGCACTAGTAGAACCAAATATGATATCATCTACATATATCTGAATTAAAATCAAATCATCACCGTGTAGAAACCAGGATTCAATCTTACTACCAATTATGAACAATCAAACAGTAAAATGACAGAGAATAGGATCCAATAGTTTTGTATTCGATTAAGAATAGATTACAGATCTAGAGAGAGAGTCTCTTAAAGATTACAAGTGAATACAAAGTTATGCAAAAGGTTAGTTAGCTTACAGTTGCTAACTCCTATATATACTGTAAAGAAATACTAAAGCTACAGTACATATATGTGAAAGACTAATAGAACAATTACACGTGTCCTAATTAGTAACAGAATACAAAGGAAAATATCCTAAGACATAAGTTCTGAACAACGTGTTCAGAACTTCTGAGCATCCTTATGATCAAGTACTTCAGAACATCCTTTAAGCACTTGGACATTTTTATCTTCAACATCAGAAGTTCTGAGTCTCCTACTCAGAACTCTGAACCTTCTATTCAGACTCTCACACTTAGTAATCTTTTCGAGATTTCTCTGATCAGAAGTTCTGAGTCTCCTACTCAGAACTCTGAGTCTTCTGCTCAGATGTCAACACTTGAGTTTTTGACAAAACTTCAGATCTAACAACTACACCAATCCACCACGAAACCCTATCGGGTCCCAAAGCAAACCCGACACACCAAAGCCATCCAACCCCTACGCAAAACCGACAGGATCTAAATGTTACCGTTGTGGCCAACCGGGCCATAGATCCAATGAGTGTACCAACCGAAGAACAGTCGGTTTTGTAGATGAACACGGAAGCGAAGAGGAAGATGATTATAATGGAGTTGATTTCGCGGAAGAAGAGTCCGACGAAAGAGTGAACATCGTACTCCAACGGGTCCTCCTCTCCTCAAAAGAGGAAGGCCAAAGGAAGAACCTTTTCCGTACTTACTGCTACATCAACAAAAAGGTTTGCAACCTAATTGTGGACAACGGAAGTTGCGAAAATATTGTGTCCAAAAAGTTAGTAGACTACCTTGATCTACCAACCCAACAGCACGACGCACCGTATTCCCTTGGGTGGGTAAAGAAAGGACCACAAGTCCGTGTGACCCAAACGTGCAAAGTTCCCCTCTCCATAGGCAAATACTACAAGGAAGACGTCCTTTGAGACGTCCTCGATATGGACGCATGTCATATCCTACTCGGTCGACCATGGCAATACGACAACGACGTTACCTACAAATGAAGGGACAACGTGATGATATTCTGTTGGGGCGACCATAAGATCGCCATGACACCCGTGGCTAACTTCCACAAAGCCCCGGAAAAGAAAGGTGAGAACGTTCTAATCATCACCTCCGACGAACAACTCCTTGAGAACGATTTCAAGGAGACCCAACTCTTTTGCCCCATAGTCGTAAAAGGCTTAACGAGCGCCGAAAAGGCCGAGGAACTCTCGGCAGAAATCAGCGAAATACTCAAAGACTTCACGGATCTAATCCCCGACGACCTACCACCGGAATTGCCGCCTATGAGAGTAATCTAGCACCAAATAGATCTAATTTCGGGCGCGAACCTGCCAAACCTCCCTCACTACCGCATGAGCCCCAAAGAAAATGAGATCTTGAGGGAGCAAGTTGAAGACCTCTTGAGAAAAGGGTTTATCCGAGAAAGCCTAAGCCCTTGTGCAGTCCCCGTTCTTCTCGTACCAAAGAAAGGTAACCAATGGAGGATGTGCATTGACAGTCGCGCCATCAACAAAATCACCATCAAGTATCGATTCCCCATTCCCCGTTTGGAAGATATGCTTGATGAATTGGCCAGCGCAAAGCTATTTTCAAAGATCGACCTTCGTAGCGGCTATCATCAAATCCGAATCCGACACGACGACGAATGGAAAACAGCATTCAAAACACCATTCGGGCTTTATGAATGGTTAGTCATGTCATTCGGAACCTCTAACGCCCCTGGCACGTTTATGAGGACAATGAACCAAGTACTCCGCCCGTTCATTGGCTCGTTCGTAGTAGTATACTTTGATGATATACTCATCTATAGCCAAAACAAAACGGATCACCTCGTACATCTCCGACAAATCTTGGTTGTGCTCCAAGAGAACAAACTCTATGTCAACCTAAAGAAGTGCACTTTCTGCACCAACAAGCTCCTATTTTCAGGATTCGTTGTTGGTGAAGCCGGCATAGAAGTAGACGAAGAAAAGGTCTGTGCAATAAAAGAATGGCCAACTCCCAAAACCGTATCCGATGTCTGAAGCTTTCATGGTTTGGCAACATTCTACCTGCGGTTCGTAAGGGACTTTAGCACCATCACCGCACCAATGACGAATGCCTGAAAAAAGAAAAGTTCCAATGAGGGCCCGATCAAGACAATAGTTTCGCCGAGATCAAAAGCAAGCTAAGCTCCGCACCGGTACTCGCCCTACCCGACTATGACAAAGTCTTTGAAGTCGAGTGTGATGCAAGAGGAATAGGAGTAGGATGTGTCCTCTCCCAAGAAAAGCGCCCCATCGCTTTCTTTAGCGAGAAACTAAGCGATACTCGCCAAAAGTGGAGCACATACGATCAAGAGTTCTACGCCGTGTTCCGAGCCTTGAAACAATGGGAAAACTATCTTGTGCAGAAAGAATTTGTACTCTTTACCGACCATCAAGCCCTCAAGTTCATCAATAGCCAAAAGTCGGTAAACAAAATGCACGCACGATGGGTAAGTTACCTTCAGAAATTTCCTTTTGTCATCAAACAAAAATCCGGGGTCCTCAACCGTGTAGCCGATGCTTTGAGTAGACGAGCTACACTAATGATCACACTAGCCCAAGAAATCATCGGATTTGAGGTCCTAAAGGATCAATACGAAGAAGATGGTGACTTCAAGGATATTTGGGATAAATGCAACACGGGTACATCAATGGAAGACTACTACATACAAGACGGCTACCTCTTCAAAGGTAACCAATTGTGCATACCTAACTCTTATCTTCGTGAAAAACTTATCCGAGACTTACATGGAGGAGGATTAGGCGGCCATCTAGGCCGCGATAAAACCATTGCTAGTGTACTCGACCGATACCATTGGCCACACCTAAAGCGCGATGTGGGGGCAATTGTCCGAAAGTGCTACATTTGTCAAGTTGCTAAAGGCCAATCACAAAACACCGGTCTTTACTTACCGTTACCAGTTCCCGATGATATTTGGCAAGACCTATCCATGGATTTCGTTTTAGGACTACCCCGCACACAACGAGGGGTCGACTCTATCTTTGTAGTAGTCGATCGATTCTCCAAAATGATGTACTTCATAGCTTGCAAAAAGACCGCCGACGCAAGCAACATTGCCAAGCTCTTCTTCAAAGAAGTAGTCCGTCTACATGGGGTTCCAAAAACTATCACTTCCGATCGTGACACGAAGTTCTTAAGTCACTTTTGGATCAATCTTTGGCGCCTATTCGGAACGACGCTCAACAAAAGCAGCACCGCGCACCCCCAATCGGATGGCCAAACCGAGGTAACAAATCGAACCTTGGGCAACATGCTTCGGAGTATTTGTGGGGACAAGCCTAAACAGTGGGACCTTGCTCTCTCACAAATCGAATTCGCCTATAACAGCGCATCCCACACAGTAATGGGATGTTCTCCTTTCTCCTTGGTCTATACATCGATTCCTAAACACGTGGTCGACTTGGTCAAACTACCGCAACTCCCGGGTACTAGCCTCGCCGCCAAAAATATGGCTAAAGATGTGCAAGCAGTCAAAGAAGAGGTCAAAGCCAGACTTAAACTTACGGGAGCGATAAACAAAACCGCCGTCAATATGCACCGACGCCGCAAGACCTTCAAGGTGGGAGATGAAGTCATGGTATTTTTGCGGAAGGAGCGATTTCCCGTTGGAACTTACAACAAGTTACAACCCCGGAAATATGGTCCGTTCAAGATTTCACGGAAGATTAATGACAATGCTTATGTGGTCACCCTCCCCGACTCTCTCCATATATCTAACACCTTCAACGTGGCGGACATCTACGGCTACCACCCGGATGACACGTCTCTTTCTGATGAGAACTCGGGGTCGAGTTCTTCAGAGGTGGAGGAAACTGATATAGAGCGCCTAGCAACCCGATTCGAAGAACAAATGGACCAAGCCAAAGGAAGTCGAAACAGGGACTTACGCGACCTGGCACGCGACGTGAAGCCGCGGTCCAAACCGCGCAACCCCCTGGACAAGTAAACCAAACAGACCCTTGCGCGACTTAAAGCCGCGGCCCAAGCCGCGCGGCTCCTCTAGCTTCAACTATCAGTTATTCGTTTTTATTGCTTTCTAGTTGTTTTCTAATAAGGTTTCTTTCCATTAGGGATTGATACCAACACTAGTTTCCATAGTTATCTCTTATTCAGTTTAGCTACAAATAGGGCGTTCATCTTCGTTGTTTAGCATTCAATTCGATATTCAGATTTAATATTAGTTCTTGATATTCAAGGCTTCTTGGTTACTTTTCCCAGTTTACGTTGGTAAACTTATCTACCTTTAAGGTTCGACGTTTGTCGATCCGTTCCACGCAATTCCCACTACATCACACCCCTAATTGACAGAGTGCCACAATAAAAATAAAAGCCATTAATTTGATTTTATAATCCTATGCTGATAAGTAAAAGGTAAATTATATTTATAAAATACTAATTACATTCATTATAAAGTTAAAACAAAAGTAAAGTAACAATTATCAATAGAAAATGTTTTGTAATTGATTCAAACTAATTCTTGAAAATTTAAGAATTAGATTACTTTTTTTTATATGTCAGTTTTGAAAAATATCTAATGAACACATCTTTTTATAGGACATTGTTTTTTATAAAACATTTTTAAATAATGTCATATAAAAAACTAATTGGGCTCTTTATTTCAAAATTGTCCTAAAAGTTTGTTAAAGCGTTCAAAAGAGTAATAAAAACTTATTGTAACACTTTTATATAAGACGTACAACTGTGTGGTCATGTAAACTTTAAGTCCTATAAACTAGTCTATTACGACACTCAGACATTTTTTACGTCCTATAAACCCGATTTTGTTCTAGTGAAATCCAACTTGCAGTTTATAGCCGATGTTTACAAAAACTATGAAACCGGTTTGGGTTTCTACAAAATGTAAACACTTGGCAAACATCGTTTTCGTACCTTTGTGAAAAATTATTACTTAATAAGCTCTAAAAGAAAAACATCATGGGTTTTGGTTTTTCTTTTTCAGATTTCACCAAAAGGTACATGAATCTTGGAATTTATTCTTATCAACATCCATACGAAAAGACAAACGTTAACTTAAGCCATGAGCCATCCATGTTGCTACAAATATGCCACACAACCAAAAGTGACAAATATAAGGTCAAAAGCTTGTTTTCCCAAAATTTCAAACACTTTATACCCATTTATAAATATGTGAAGTCCAAATACCGGTTCCATTCATAATACTAATCGTACAAAGAGCCTTCGATTGTTACTGAAGTTTCTACGTGTTTTGCACACACTCAAATTGTAGAAACAAAGGATATAGGACGCATGGCGGATATGAATACTTGCAACAATCACAGGTTACGAGTGCTTGCTATTTATTACACAGATGACACTCTTCCTTTAATTTGTTTATTATCGAAAAGTAAACATTTGAAACAATCATAGGTGCATATGTCCTAATTTGAATGATAGACTCCATGATAGTTCACATGATATGTCGTCATTAACATTGTATAAAACGTACATAAGTACACATCCTTTTATGGTGATCATGAACAAGAAGTGAATATTATTTGCTCAGCTGATATTTCGTGAACATCGTCTATTTAATTTTGACTTTTGATGTATCTATCATCAATGTCCTCTAATCGTATGTTAGCGCAATTTACTACCAACACCGCCACCACCATTACCTAAACCATCAACACCATCTTTTGATCCATCATTGACAAGTTTCAATTACCAATATCTTATTTATGCATCCTCCCTTTATAAAGTTACTATATGCAACTACACTTATCATATTGTTAGTCTCACAACATACTTTAGCTTATATAATGATGATTGATAAGTAGTGTTTCCCATCACTTTTCCATCTCCGAAGTATTAATAATCATCATCTTCAATTACAACTCTTTCTACACCTTTTTTGGACTCTGCAGATTCTAATCATTATAATCTACATTTGTTAAATAATCAATTAATTCGTGCAATCTTGACATAAATCTGTTAATATTTCTAACTTGATCATTTGGTAGTTTTGTAAGCATAAATGTGTAAAAGATAATGTGAGAAGGGACTGTTTAGAACATATGTTGGAACTTGAGGACTGCGCCTCACTATTGGTGAAAGATCAAGGGTAGCGGAGCATTTACTTCATAACTTGAGGGACTGAAGCTGAAATTTCATAATAAATATATAAAGATGTATTTGGACGCTTTTGCTCTCAGATTTTCCATCAGTTTATTTTTCTTCATTTTCATAACATTCTTTACTTTCTCTCTCTATTCTTCTTCTCTAGTTTCTAGGGTTTGTTAATAATTTTGTAGAGAGTTTTTGCATTGTATCTTTGTTATTAATAAATAAAATCAGTTTATCTTTTACTTCATGGTATCAGAGCCCAAAGGCTCAATCCATGCCGGTGCTTCGGTTCCTCCGATTGTTCTTGGTTTCTCCTTTATAAACCGGTTGCTCTTGCTACCTTAGATCAGATCGTGAAACTCATCCTTACTGAGTTATGGTGCGTCGAACCATAGTAGTGACGGTAAGGGAACGATTAGATCCAGTGGTCTTCTTTTCTTTTTGTTATTTTTTCTTCGTGTTTTTCAGAAACTTCGGGTATACCTTCGATCAGATCGTGAGATCTGTCCCTACTGAGTTGTGGTCTTCGAATCACAGCAGTGACGGTAAGGGAACACGTTCAAAATCATCGGTTTTTGTTGTTTCTCTTCTATAGATTTCTTTTTTCGTTTCAGATCCGATATTCAAAATATCTCGTCGTCTGAAACGGTGGTGGTTTGTCCTTACAATCGGTGTGGTGGTATCGATCGTAGGCCCGAGGTCTTCAATACTTTAGATCTGCTTGAGTTGTTTTGCGTCTGATCTGATTGCTGCTGAAGGCCAAACAGAAAAAGCAGCAGTAACAGAGAAAGAGCCTGAAACAGAAGTAGCAGCAAAAACTGTTAATGCTGCTGACTCTAAGCAAGCAGCAGAAACAGTTAATGCTGCTCAATCTACAAAGAAAGCAGAAACAGTAACAGAGAAGCTTACAGTAGAAGAAGTGGAGGTTGCAGAGGCTTTAATCAAAGCCAAACATGATACACCTCCAACTGCCAAGAAACAGGAAGAAACTAAGGATGCAAAGATGGTTTTCAGCAGAAAGAGAACAAAGTCTGTGGCTATTAAAAAGAAGTTTGTAAAGAAGCAAAAGGTAGAACCTGTTGAGAAACCAGTGGTAGAAGAGAAAGAAAAGGAAGAAGTTGCCAAGGATGAAGGACAAGGAGATAGTAAGACAAGTCAATCCAGTAAGGCACAATCACTTAGCAATGAACAATGTGACTTGTACATCACTATGGTTGATACTGAACCAATAAAAGTGACTCCATTAGACTCAAAGCCTCCTGAAATCAGTCACTGGGATACATTGATAGATGAGAGAAAGGAGTATATCAGACTCAAGAGAGCTGATGGGCAGTTTGAAGTCTACAGAACATGGGGACAAGTCATAAGAAGATGCTCAAGATCTGACCTGGAAGAGATGTTCAAAGTAGGCATGCAGATCTATGGCAACATGTTGACAGAAAGAGGTATGTCTATCACAAAGATGGTGTTAGAATACCTATGCCTAATGTTCAGACCAGAAGTAGTTCAGCACATAACAGCAAGACCTTTTCAAGCAGTAACCAACTGGATGCTCTATGAAAATTGTGGAGTGTATGTTATATCAATTGACAACACATATCAGGAGTATTATCTGGTGGATGAAATATACAATCACAGCATGAAAAGACTAAAAGGGATGTTACATGTAAAATTGGTCTGCAACAAAGATTCTGCTATGGGAAGATTCTTGGTAAGAAGGATTGTAAATCAGAGTCTAGGTGTAAGTCCTGATCTATGCTTATATGATGACTAAGTTTTGGAAGCATCATCTGAAGAACTTGACTTCTTTTCCTAAAAGTCAAGTTAGGGGGAGATTGTTGGGAACTGAAGATATGCTAAGTATGGTTAGTACTGCCAAGACAATGTTACTACTGCCAGTTCTTCGTTACTACTGCTAGTCAAGGTTACTACTGCTAGAAGAAGTTACTACTGCTAGAAGAAGTTACTACTGCTAGACAAAGTTACTACTGCTAGAAGAAGTTACTACTGCTAGAAGAAATTACTACTGCTAGACATGGTTAGTACTGTTGAGCTGAGTTACTACTGCTAGAAGACTGTGAAGGTTAATACTGCTGAAGGGCGTTAATACTGCTGAGCCAAATCATTGTTAATACTGCTGACTTGATAAGTTTGGTATGCGATACTTTTGGAGACAAAGAAGGAATTGATCAAGATATGTTTAACGAAGATTCAGAAGATCAATTTACTTTTGATAGTTATCTTGTAATTACTTTTGTATAAATAGTATTGATAGATAGCTATTAGAACAGACGATAGAAGATACATAATATACAGAAGATATACGTGTGATATAGAATTCTATATTGATTCAAGAGTGAATTAACCTCAAGGTGTAAGAACCCTATTTCTAGAGAAGTAGAAGTCGTCTTGTTGAGCCTGTTCAACAAGATTGAGGTTTGGTGTAAAGCTTGTGAGTAATACAGTTTGATATATACAGTGTGTTGAATTCTATTGATTGTTCTTTAATTATTTTAGAGTTCTATTCCGCAAGATTCTCTAAATTCTGTTTCTAAGAAGTTTAATTCTTGTTAAGAATCGATCCTGACACGATTCCCAAGTAGCATCCTGCCCTCTATGATGTCTCCACTGAACTTTCACTTGTCTGATCTCTTTATTCTGCAACACTTTAACTTTGTGGTCAACTATGGCTTTCGGTTCCTCCACCTAATTCAACTTTTCATCTACTTGTATATCTGGTAGAGAGACGGCCTGATCTGGCGTAACCAAACACTTCCAAAAATTTGAAACATGAAACGCGTTATGAATCCTGCTTAACTCTGGCGGAAGATCCAACCTGTATTCTACTTCACCGATCCTCTCCATAATTGCAAACAGCCCGATGTACCTTGGACTAAGTTTACCTTACTTTCCAAATCGAATGACTCCTTTCCAAGGTGAGACTTTTAACATCACAAAATCCCCAACTTGAAATTCTAGCGGTTTCCGGCGTCGATCTGCGTAGCTTTTCTGTCTGTCTTGAGCCACTTTTAATCTTTCCCGAATCTGAGTAACCTTATCCGCGGTCAACTGAACTATATCTGGCCCCGCTAATTGTTTCCCTCCCACTTCATTCCAACACAGAGGCGTTCGACATTTTCTACCATACAATACTTCAAACGGTGCCGCTTGAATGCTGGAATGATAACTGTTGTTGTAGGCAAATTCAATCAACGGTAAATGCTTATCCCATGATCCCCCAAAGTCAACAATACAGTCCCGGAGCATATCTTCTAAGGTCTGAATCGTTCGTTCACTCTGACCGTCAGTTTGAGGATGATATGCTGTACTTAGTTTTATCTGCGTCCCCATTTCCTTCTGAAAACTTCTCCAGAATCTTGAAGTAAAACGACTATCACGATCAGAAATGATCGAGATTGGAACTCCATGTCGAGTTACTATTTCGTCAATGTACAACTTAGCTAATCGCTCCATCGAATCAGCTTCCTTTATTGGTAAGAAGTGAGCAGACTTCGTCAATCTATCGGCAATCACCCAAATAGCATCAAATCCATTCGGGGTCCTTGGTAGCTTCGTGATGAAATCTGTCGTAATCTTATCCCATTTCCACATAGGTATTTCCAATCGTTGCAACTGACCAAACGGCTTTTGATGTTCAATCTTTACCTTCTTACACGTAGTACAACTTTCCACATGTTGAGCAATACTTCTTTTTATTCCCGGCCACCAATAGAATTGTTTTAAATCTTTATACATCTTATTCGTACCTGGTTGAATAGAGAAACGAGATTGATGAGCTCCTTGTAGTACACGATCACGTAACCCACCCAAACGAGGCACCCAAATTATGATTCCCATACACAATAACCCACGGTCATCTCTCACAAGCAATTCTGATATCCCCACTAACCGTTCTGACTTCAAATGTTCTCCCTGATAAGCTTCTATTTGACATTTCTGCAGTTCGTCAAAGATGTTGGGTAGGAGTTCAGTTCGTAGTGCAATGGCTTTTATTATCCCGCTTCTTTCTTGACGACTCAGTGCATCAGCTACCACGTTTGCCTTTCCCGGATGATAAAGAATTTCACAGTCGTAATCATTCACCAGTTCTAGCCATCTTCTTTGCCTCATATTTAGTTCCTTCTGATCGAAGAGGTGTTGGAGACTCTTATGATCGGTATAAATTTGACATTTGGAACCATAAAGATAATGTCTCCAAATCTTCAATGCGAAGACAACTGCTGCAAGCTCCATGTCGTGCGTATGATATTGTCTTTCATGATCTTTTAGTTGACGAGAAGCATAAGCAATAACCTTTCCACGCTGCATAAGTACACAACCCAATCCCAGTTTGGAAGCATCACTGTAAACAACAAAGTCTTCGGAACCTTCAGGTAATGACAAAATTGGCGCGCTACAAAGTTTCTCTTTCAATATCCGGAATGCTTCATCCTGTTCTGCTTTCCATTCGAACTTTAAATTCTTTCGGGTCATCTTAGTCAAAGGCGTTGCGATATGAGAGAAGTCTTTTATAAACTTTCGATAATAGCCGGCTAAACCCAGAAAACTTAGTACTTCGGTTGGCGTTCTCGGCGGTTCCCACTTTTCAATCGCTTCCACTTTCATCGGATCAACTTGAATGCCTTTCTCAGAAACTACATGCCCCAAAAACTGAACTTCTCGTAGCCAGAATTCACATTTCGAAAATTTAGCATACAACTTTTCTTTCTTTAGTAACTCCAGAATCAGACGAAGATGTTGTGCGTGCTCTTCCTTGGATCGAGAATAGATAAGTATATCATCGATAAATACAATTACAAATTTATCGAGATACGGCTTACATACCCGATTCATTAAATCCATAAAAGCAGCTGGAGCGTTCGTCAATCCAAACGGCATCACTAAGAATTCATAATAACCATACCTTGTGCGAAAAGCAGTTTTCAGAACATCTTCTTCTTTCACCTTCAGCTGATGGTAACCAGACCTTAGATCAATCTTGGAGAAATAACAAGCTCCAACTAACTGATCGAAGAGGTCATCAATTCTGGGTAGCGGATACTTGTTCTTGATCGTGCGCTTATTCAGTTCTTGGTAGTCGATACACATTCTCATCGAACCATCCTTCTTTTTCACAAACAAAACTGGTGCACCCCACGGCGAAGAACTGGGTCTGATGAAGCCTTTATCGGATAGGTCTTGTAGTTGCGTCATCATTTCTTTCATCTCTGGTGGCGCTAAACGATACGGTGCACGAGCAATAGGAGCGGCTCCAGGAATCAGATCTATACCAAACTCTACTTGTATAACGGGCGGAAGACTATTCAAGTCTTCAAGGAATACTTCTGGAAATTCACTAATAATCGGAATATCTTCCAACTTATTCTTTTCTGGTTTAATATCTATCACATAAGCTAAGTAACTCTGGCAACCCTTATTAACACACTTACGAACTTTTATCATAGATATAAGCCAAGACTGATGATTGCTACGATCACCATAAATTACTACCGGTCCTCTCTCAGGTAAGACAACATTAATTATTTTCTTATCACAAACTATGTTAGCCTGATTCTCAGCTAACCAATCCATTCCCACCACCACATCAAACTCGATCAAGGCTATAGGGAATAATTGTATAGGTACTTCGCATCCCTCTATATTTATCACACACTTATCAAAAACCTCTTTAACCGTCACTTGGTTATCATTTGTCGTATCTACCATCAAAGCATGATCTAATACTTTAGGGTTTAAATGCATATAAGCAGCAAATGAAGGAGACACAAATGATCGGTTTGCACCGGAGTCAAATAACACTTTAGCACGTGTAGAGTTTATGAAAAATGTACCTGTAACCACATCCGGAGTTTCCTCCGCTTCTTTTGCTGTCATCTGAAATGTACGACCCCTAGTTCTTGGTGGTTCTAGTCTTGGCACTACTGGTCTAACAACCACTGGTCTCCTTGATGTACCACCCTGCTGTATTCTTCCCCGCGGACAATCCGACTGAAGGTGATCCAGAGAATTACACAAGAAACAAAGCCGCGCTACTGGACAGTTTTTAGCAATATGCCCGGTCTTCCCACACTTATAACAAATCCGAGGGTCAACTTGACAATTTCCTTGGTGAACACGGTTGCACTTCGGACAAGGTTTTTCTGTTGGTCGAAACGGCGGGCGGTTATCGTATCTCTGAAACCTGGACTTCTTCGGGTCATACTGTGGTCCTTCCCACTTTCTCTTCCCCATACCTTTATCACCAGCATCCCTCCTATTATCCCGCTCCACATCTTCCGCGGCATCCACTGCAGCTGAGAAGGTAACGGGTCCTTTTGCAGTTACTAGCTTTCTGACATCTGAATTTAACCCGAAGATAAACCTTTCCGTCTTCATTACCTCCGTGGCAACGTAGTATTCCGCGAAACGAGATTTTTCTAGAAAATTAGCGATGTAGTCCCGAACTGATAAGTTCCCTTGCTGTAAGTTCATGAATTCCCCTTCCAATTGTTTAATCGCTGCATGAGGACAAAATTGTTTCCTGAAAGCTATAACAAATTCCTCCCAAGAGAAGGTAGAGTATATGTTAGGCTCTCCTGATGACATATGAGCTTCCCACCAGTATAAAGCATCGCCCTTCAACATCGCGGTTCCATAAAGTACTCTGTCTTCCTCAGCACACTTACTAGTTTTGAAGATAGCTTCTATTTCCTTCAGCCATCTCATCGCTTTCACTGGGTCCCGGTCTCCTGAGTAAGTAGGAGGCTTACAACTGAGAAACATTTTATAATCACACTTTTTCATTACTGGTACAACAGTAGGAGTAATAGGCATCTCTTTTTCATGTGAAGGATCTGGTCTATCTGTTTCAGTATTATGAGTTTGGTTGAACATAGCTTGGATATTGGCTTGTAATCTTCCCATTTCCGCTGCTAAGTCGTCTCTTGTAACAAATTCCGTGACGCGCCCCTGGACTCTGCCTCCAGTTCTACCTCTACCTCTTTCTCCCCCTCTTCCCCTTCCTCCGGCTGTTGGGTTTGTTCTATTCGGGTTTCCTCCTTCCCGATTCGTTTCTCTAGTACCACTTGCCATTCTGTTGATTCAGACAAGGTTAATATACACATAAGCACATACCCCATATAACAAGGTATTCCAGTTCAAACATGTACCTGTAAGATCACAATTACACTGGCCAGGTGTAATAATGAAATTACCTTACATGATGTTCCTTCTACCTTTTTATATTTAACATCCCAAGGTTCTACAATAATAGGGACATCCTACTTCACATGCAGTTTAAGTCTAGGTACATATACTAATACCTACATCCCTTAAACTAGGGCTCTGATACCATCTGTAATATCCCGGTTTCCATATATACAAATAACATACATTTCACAACATAATTTCATCAAAAAGATACATCATATTTCATATTCGGTCCCATAGTCTTACTAAACATAATAAGTAATTCAGTATAAACTTTTTGACTAAATAATTTACATTATGACTAACAACAAAGCCATAAGTACAAAAACACTTCATGATCTTCATAACACAAGTCTTCCCAGAAGCTAAGCAACGACTATCCTTCTTATTTGCCCTTACTTGATCCACGACCTGGAATACATATTTTTAAAACAAAATGAGGGTTAGACCTAGCGGTCTAAGTGAGAAAATCCCTGTCATTTCACAATCATTATAAAACCCATTTATATAAAATCCTTTATATAAACACACATATATCACACGTAATTAAATACCAATCAAGACTCGTGCACTGTGTTCAACTCATCCTCTTTCTCATTCTCATTTCTCCTGGCCATGTTAGTTGGTTGCGAGCCAACTAATCCACTGTACAACAACTACAGCTAACACCGCTGTACAACAACTACAGCAACACCGTTGTACAACAACTACAGCAAACACCGTTGTACAACAACTACAGCAAACACCGCCGACTATAGTTTCGGCTAACGTATACTCGTGTAGTGTAATGCACATATAAATACAATATATATCTCAATATATCATATTTTCATTTATGAACATCTAATCACATTATCTATCACCTTTTCAATCTACACGTATATGTATTCCAGTTTAAAAACATTTTGAAGTAAAACTCACCTGTTTGTCTTATCAAAACGTTCTCCAAGCTTTTCTCAAACAATTCAGCTTCACTTCAATTTCACAGAATCTGAAACAATCATATACAAGTATTGATTTACCACTTTGAACACATAGGGCTTGCTAGGACTAAGAGCTTTAGATAACTCTATCTAACTCTTATCCTCAATTGTCTTCCCCAAGCCCGAACTTAAGTCAAGTCCATAGTATTTTAGTCCTCATTCATATTCTATCTAAGAATTAACAAAACACAGGTTACTGGATACTCAAAAGTGTTTAAATTCTCTAAAATGACCAAATAGCAAAAGTATCCGGATACCTCAAATTATCCGGACAACACAACTTTTCTTGACAGCGTGACTTTTCCGGACAACCTATACAGTCCGGACAACGTTCGGACACCAGAGTAATCCGGATGCTATCCGGTATCCAATTCTATCCGGAAAACATAGGAAAAAGAAACTTACCCGGATAAAGAACCCGTCCGGACACCTTTATAATATCATCCGGACACTATCAACAAAACCACCCGGACACATTCATACTGTGTCCGGAAACCATTGTCGGTTTACCCAATTTTGCCCAGAAACCGGCTGAATTACTACCAGATGTGTAATTGACTAATCTATTCCAATAGAAACCTTCTAATAGCAATTACAAACATAAAATACAAAGGAACATACCTCAGATACACTTCCAAGCACACCAATTTGAACCTTTTAGCCACAAACCTTCTTTTCTTCTTTTGGTCTCAAAACACACACACACTACACACACTGATTTTTCTGAGTTATGATAATATCTGATTTTTCTTTAGATAATATCCACTCACATTTACCATTTCAGCCCCTACACTCTTCACTAATGACTAAAACACCCCTAACTTATAATTTAACCCAATTTTTACCCTAAACACACTATTATAAAGTTAACTGATTTTAACGGAAAGGGGTTTTAACTAACGAACTTACCCGGGGTATTACAGTACCCAAGTTGTTCCCAGTGTTGTTCTTTAAAATGAGGAAATGTGCGAAATGATTTATTTACTGCGTTGTCATGCATGAAGTCTATGAACTCACTAGGTCGTAGAGTATTACATTTTAAGCTAAGGAAGAACTCCGAGGGTGGAAAGGTGTTGGACAAATCAGGGGAGAATGTTTGTAGTTTTAGTATTCGTGTTCAAGAGGAGAAGTGGACATTAGTGTCGGTTGTATGAGGGTCTGTACCCTTGTTCGGTGATTGGAAATACAGTTATCGAGGGACGACTGTGTCCAGGGGAAGAAGTAGAAGTCATGAAAGTGTTGGTATTAGCAACTCGCTATGAGTAGTGTGGTGAGGCGGAAATGAAATATCCTCGATGTCGAATAAGGGTCTTAAGGTGATCTTGTATTATTGATGTTACATGAGTAATTTTTGAAATGAGGGCGACGGATTATGAAGTTGATTATGATATGATTGGAAGAATTAGGTTCCGTAAGGAACCCATGTTAAAGAATAGGTTAAGAAAGTATCTACAGGTTGACTATTGTTGTTGAAGTCGGCAGCTGTATAGGGTGGCTGAGGCCGAAGACTTGAACCAGAAGGTTGAAAGTTGATAGAGCACCTTGTAGGGGTGTTAAATTGGTGAGAGACTGCTGTTTTGGATAAGCGTTCTACTTACGAGGTATGGAGGATTCGTAGAAGGATAAGGTATGTAGCACGAACGAAGCGAGTGTGTAGAATTATGCCCTGTTTATGTAAGGGCTCGAATCGTAAAGAGCTAGCAAGAACGATTACGTTTGAGCTAATTGGGAACTCGTGAGTTATAGTTCAACTAGAGTTGGGGAAGGATGAAGTAACGAGATAGACTCGATTATGCATGCAGGAGAATATGAAGAAAAGTTTGAATGGTGTACGAATGACCATGAGAGACCTGGTCGACAGTGTGATGTTAGGGGTGGAGGATGTACGAATGAGTAGTGGCTTCAATTGCCAAGTTAAATGTGTCAGCCAGTGTTGTAGTAAAGCGATGTTAGAAAGATGAAGCATTTGATGGAAGCCTTTTCGGGATTTCAGATGAAGTGTACGAGTTGCTAATCCAGTTGTTGGAGCACGTGGTTTGTAAGTTGGCGTTTTGTTTTGGCTGTTATCGGAATAGAATGTTGGAGCGGTAGTGGGTGGTTACCGAAGGAGAAGCCAAGTATTTTGTTTGTGTGGGTCGTTAAGTAAGTTTATCCTTGGAATCATTGGAAGTTTAAAGAAGATGATGGATGGTTAGTCAAAATGTGGTGTAGTAGATGTGAGATCTTTAAAGAATGTGAATTGCTTATGTGTGAAGGAACTATCCGAGAAGGTAATAGTTGGAAACCGAGGAGTGTGTAGTAGCTTCGATCACCGGTGTCATTTCGAGATAACTTGGTCGAATGCCTTAAGTTAGAATTTTGATGCAACCGTTTGGTTACGTATAGCAATGAAAAGGTGTTGTCAGCATGTGGAAGGGTCGGAAGAGAAGGGCAAGTAATGTTTGGTGGGCGGTGCTCCAGGCTAACGTGGAGAGGTGATTATCATATGTCGGAATAAGTGAGTGGGTTGGAAGTAGTAAGCGTGGCAGTAACACCGAAAAGTGGAGTAGTGTGTGTAGTTTGTCATCGGTAAGAGTGCGAACTCCTGGAATGGGTATGAGAAAGAGGATTTGTGTATGCTTTAAGTACGGGAAAGAAGTGGAAAAGGGCAGTTGAATGGGTTGAGTTGGTAATGTTGTGAGAAATGTTCAAACGAACTAGTCATTCAGTGATAGGCTATTGAGAATAGTTTTGTGTGACCATGATTATTCCTCCTAGTTGAGTGAGGGTAACCGAAGTTATGTTTTATATGACTGAACACTCGTGGCAAGCAGTGAGAAATTGATCGGGATAAGTTTAATTCGGGTAGGTGAGCACTTCAACAAGGGATCATGGAGGTTCCTGCTTTTAGTTACGTATAAGTGTGGAGTGGTGAAGTGGTGAGGATGTAAGAAATGATTGATGAACTGTGGTCAAGGTGTTCCGAGAAAAAGAAAGTGTTATCTGCATAGACAGATGTCGACCAGGGGAAGTAATCTAGGATGTGCATGGAAACCAATGAAGGAACTCTTGGGGTGCCCGATGAGATGTTGGAAGGAATCACAGTATGATACACGTCTTTTGGAGGGCGAATGAGGACGACCTTGCAGAATTTAAGCGATGAATAGTCGACTATTGTCATTATTGAGCGAGTAGGAGCAGTAGCCCACGAATTTGGAGTTACCGTAGGAAGTAAACAGAATGCACCCAACGTTCCATGTTTCGAAACTAAAGAGGTGTTTGACTGAGTCAAAGGTGACAGTACCCTTGGAAAGTGTCAGCTTTGGTGAGGGGTTGACTTATGTAAAGGAACCGTTATGAGGCTGGACAGCAAGATTCTCAAGTTGAGAAACAAGGAGATCGGGCTGGTAAAGTTCAGTGGCAGTTTCATAGAGGGCGAGAGGCAACTTGGGTTGAAAATGAGGACATGAAGTCCGGATGCAATCATCTTTCGATAAAGGAATTCCGGGGACGGAATTCTTTTGAGGGGGAAGTGTTGTAACAACCAAGTTTTTTTATTATTTATTTTCTCTTTAGATAAAGAAATATAAGATGTGTGGAAGTATTGTGAAGTATAAAGTTTGAGGGGCCTTATCGTAAATTGTTGAAAGGTATAAAACCCTCAAAGTTTTGCACAAACCCTAGACAAATCATTTATTCCTGGTGTCGGCTGAGGAAGAGAAAGAGCAGAGAAAGAGAAGTGGTCTCAAAAGCAATAGGAGAAGGAAGCTTAGCAATCACCAAATTTCGAAGAGTAAAGAATACTGAAATATGATTCTACAACAATGTCTAGCAGGTAATCCCAAATCCCAACCTCTATTTAGAGTTATGTCTGATTATTTGGTTTGCTTGTGGGATTCTTAATTTTGGAGTTTAAAAGGGGTGTTTAAAAGGAATTAAATGTGTATAATGGAGTTAGAATAATGGTAGATGGGAAAGAGTTCGATCAATCGATTTAATGGATTAATTTTCAGTGTTTAAGTTAAGTAGTATCGCATCGCCATACTTTTATTTCGAGGTTCCGGAATAGAAACTTAATGTGTTCCGGAATTGGAATAAAATTTAAAGATCCGGAAGTGGCTTAACATATTGCGGATCCGGAATCCACATGGGATCCGGAATGGTCCTAGATCCGGAAGTGATCAAATAAATGTGTAGATCCGGAATTTGGATCTCAGCCCAAAGATCCGGAATTTGGTAACCAAAGCCCGGAACGCTTTTCATTTTGGGCTAGGTAGTTCTAAAGACCCGGTATTAAGATTTGCAACAAGTGATCCGGATTTAATAATGGATCACGTGATCCGGAATTTTGAATAAAGTTGGATGTGAGTTCCGGACTTAAAAGAGCAGATCCGGAATACCTTTTTAACAAAACTCTCTGCAGTGGGCTTGAATGGTGGGCCCGAAGCCTTATTTTAATCCAGAATTTGTGGTAAGTGGAATTCGGTACATAGATATTTAAATTGGGTCCGAAATAATTTAGTTAATTGGGCTCCGGTAAGTTTTAATTTTGGGCTTCCGGTATGCTAATGATTTGGGATCCGGAACCGAACCAATTAAGATCCTGTAGTGATCTTTAAATTCTAATCCGGTAGTGGGTTAGTTTATGGATCCGGTAAATTTGTTTAAATCAAGTTCCGGAATTGTTTATTAAAAGGGATCCGGAATTAATGTCTTGGGCCAGGAAATTGCTTGAATAGGACTGGGTCGGTAAGAAGTGTCCAATAATTAAGATTTTGGATTAGAAGTGTAACTTATCAATTAGATAAATTTGGGTTAAGTTCGAGAGCAAGCTCGAGTAATAAATTAAAGTTTTATGACGTGCGTTTATTAAAATTATAGGTGTTCCATCTAGAGATCGAAAGGCTAAGTAAGAGGTCGTGAAACGAGAAGAACAGGTGAGTTCCCTTAATCCTTTTTACGCGGAATGAAAGATAAATGTTTTTCTGATTATGGTGAATTTACGAGCATGATTTATGTACAAGCTTTTACAAATTATTCCATGAAAAGTATGATTTGTTTGAAAGATTATTTAGCGTGAAAGAAATGTTTTTATAAGATTTCCCCGTTTCATGATTTATGATGAGCTATGTGTATGTTACGTGGATTCGGTCTGCACAGTGGGATCAGAGTACCTCGGGATCCGATGATCCCTTGGGCATATGTGACGAGCTTGTAGGAGGGAATTCATTTCCTTCCTACTCGGATAGAGGGGAGTCTGCTTGGGCCCCGGTATGAGGCGAGAGGGGAGTCTTCTTGGGCCTCGATCGTGGTTAGCTTATGCGATCCTTAAACACTGTGCAGTACCATGATTGATGTTTATGTGGTGAATGTTAATGAGTTTTATAAAATGATTTTATACTGTTGAATATGCTGTTTACGGAGGGAATTCACTAGACCTTTTGATCTAACCCTCGCTTTTCAAAACTAAACCATTTTCAGGTAAGGAAATAGTAGGAGGCTCAGGTAAGTGAGCAAAAGCAGGATAGAGTACAAATGCAGACAGAGACAGTGCATGTGCCACTTTTAGTAGTTAGATATTCTCAGTTGTGTATAGGTTGTTTCCGCCAACCTAAGTTTTGAGACTGATGTAATGAAATTTTGGGACCCAATTTTGTAATTCTTTAATTTAAATGCCATGTATGCTTTATTTAGAATTGGGTCGTTACACCCCCTCAGACACTCATCGGCATCTCAATTTGCCGGTGTTTCATTTTCCACAAGGGATAAAGCTCATACGCTATCGGCGACACACTCGGTGTCTGCTGATATTGAACAAGGTAGGCTCCTGCCCCGGCTACCGCCTTCTATTCCGAGCACGTTGAGTGTAGAGACTTTTGGACACTTCTTTTCCTAGGCCACACGCGTCGGTATCACAATAAGTTGTAGGACTTCGTGCCCCAATCGGAACACCCCGAGTGCGGCCGCCATTTGTTGGTGCCCCACGAGGACTGGGTGGAATTCCTGTCATGGTCAATACTATGCCAGCCATGAACACAGACAGTACGGTTGCTACAACCGCTACTTCAACCGGTAACCTACGTGGTCCAGAAGTTAGTTTTATATTTCCCAATTTTCCACATGAACAGGTTGTATGCATGCTTAGCCCGTATCCACATTTTATTACGCTTCCACTACTGGCGTCTGCTTTAGGCGCTATCGATCATGCCTACAAGCAACATCGTCAAGCCATGCAAAGTACAGTTGAGCGATTAGCACATGAAGTGAGCAGAGCCATTAAGGGAAAAGGTATTGATGAATCATCATCAACTCCCCAGGATCAACCATCCAGCGCACAATCCGACCCACAAACACCACCACCAGTTCCGTTACACCAAATCCCAACAGACCAGCTCAAATCAGAGCTGTTAGCCCGACTCTTAGCCCAAGGCGACTCTAATACGGCTGAAGAGGTCGACCTTGTTGGATTACTACACCAACAATCTCAACCTCAAACCCAAACCTCAAACTTCAACATCCACAAGAACAGAATTTCAAGCCTTAAACGACTCAATCAAAGAAATGACCAAAGCTGTAATTGCCAGCTACCAATCCTTATCCTTACGAATCACCGTAGTTGAACAAGTGTGTGGGATTCAAGCTCAAGCCTTACAGAAACGAAGACATGATGATCAGGATGATCCTGATCAACATGAGGGGGAGAAGAGAGCAAGGGTTGATAAGTCCAGTGGTGCGGCTACTAAAAATGTTGAGGGATCAGATCAGCTAGCTAGTGAAAGGGAAACGGGGGCAGGTGGAACGAACACTGATATGGTTCAAGTGGAAGACACCGAAGTTCTAGCTGATGTCATAACTGGGGTTGAAAAGCCTTCGGTTGTTGACAATAGAACAGATAAAGAAAGGATGGCAGATGCGTTTTTCAATGATTACATCTACATAGATTCTGAGGAAGAACCTGAGAAAACGACTGTCTAGATCAAAGAGGAATTAGAAGATATATTCGACATCACCGGGGTTATTATGGTTGCTTCGGATTCTGACAATGATACTCCAGATGATACTACTCAACCACAAACGCCGACTAATCAAAGTGCAAGTACTTTCGCTTCTCCGGCTCCAGTGGTACAAGTGAACGCTCCGGGAATTCAAGTGCAAGCCGATGGCAGAATCAGGGATCCGATACTCAAAGCTGAACTAGAAATTTATCAGGAGGTTATAGATGTTGAGCCAAGGTATGTGGCTACAGGTGAACGAGTTAGGATCCTGATTCCTTATCAAGAGAGCACAAGGAAAGATTTGTTTGTTAGGGATGTCCAGAAGATCGATATAGCAAAGGTATACGGCGTTGAGGACTGGCCATCAATGCGCAGGATTGAATTTCGACATGTCATGGGCAATGAATGTCTGAACACAAATGTGGTGAGGTCGGACAAAGCTATCATGAAGGTGCTGAACATAGATTCCTGCAAGCTTTTCAATGTCTAGTACCCGCAATTCAGTGTACAAAGATCCGATGGCTCCGAACACGTCTTTTCAGAAGCAGACTTCAAGAGTCTAAAGCTTGACGACTTCTGCAGTTTGTATGATATCCTGGCATGAGCTCCTCAAAAGAAGATTGAATAGTCTTCTGCATATAAAAGTGTCAGGAGGTTCATGCGGAATATCCTGAAATTTTCTTATCTCACGGATTTCCAAATGGCCTTGGAGTCATACCAAGCCCGAGTAAACCTAAGAGCACCGAACCGGCGTATGTCTGACATTCAAGGTATTCCTGCTTATACCGTTCTGAAGAAACCTGAGCTTGGAGTGGTTTACAATAATCAAGACTAAAAGAAGAGATTTTTTAGAACCTGTGAAGCCAACAAGTTCAGTGACGGAACGTTCAAGTACATTCATATCAACCTTGAGAGTAAACTACGTTTGGATGCAAGCGGGGAGGTGAAGCTTAAAGACAAGGAGAAGGAGCTGATCAAGCAAGCCCTGGATGCCATTACATACTGGAAGGAGTACCGAAATGCACTACGGAGGTTCGAGGTCATCTTCGGGATTCGGAAGAAGTACGTGACCCCGGTGGACGCTTAAACTCTTTGCCTCTACATTGGTACAAAGGGGGAGAATGTTAGTGTCTTAATTATCATGTTGTACCATGTAGAGGGACCATTTATGTAATTGCTATGTTACAAAGTATATAAGGTAACTTTAGCCTAGATTTCTAATTAGGTCATCCAATTGCTACACACACAAGTACACACACTCCACCATTCTCTCTACATTCTCTATTGTACTTGATGATTGTTTTTCATTGTTTGATATATATAGATGGCCATCTGATTGGATTAACAGATTGATTACTTGTTCTGGGATCACAGGTGGGATGTATTAAATATATATGTTTATATTTTCAAATTTTCTTTTGTTTTCTTCCATAATTATTCACCCAAACACAGATCATTCAAGATTTAATCTAAGGGTTATCTCTAGAATAATTATTTTTATAAAACCCGAAAATAAACGTACCAAAAATCCGGGTGTTACAATCCTCCCAACCTTAGAATGATTTTGTCCTCGAAATCTAGTGCCAATCCATAATTCGAATGGCGCTCACAACGGATTCCTTGATTCTCAACAATTCGATCTCTCTTTGACTTAAACAAATTCGACCCAAAAGTTCCTTCGATCATTAAACATTACCTCAATATCAGGTGTAGACATTAAACCTTCCTTGAGCAATCTCCAATAATACGGTCTCGGTTGTCTCCCAACCTTAAGTGACTCATGCTACTTCGAGAATGGTCTATGACATCAGTTAACCACTCCCTAAGTGCTTCCAAGCCGACAATACACTATTTATATTTTCTAACAGCCCCAAACTGATACTATGCATGACAATTACGAGAGTTCTCAAAGTTCCTGAATCAATAAATCTTGATGTTGGCCCAATGTTCTATTCAAGAACGTAACATAATATTCTTCAGAAGGCAAGTTTTCCCAAATTCAATCCTTTGACAATTCTCTAAACTCGTTCCAACACTGATCATACGAAACAAAATCTCTAGCAATTCAAAAGATATCAATAATCAACTGCTAGTTACCAAAAATATTGACTACTTAGATATACCACTTATATTGCAACGTTTCTTAGAATTCACGGGAAGTACACACAAGTACGCTAACTCGCATCAAGACACACCTCAACATTGTTCATCTAAAACTGAAATCCTTAGTAGGGTAAGATGATTTTGATCATCAATCACTAATCGCCAAAATCAAATACCCGTAAAGTCATTGTTTGCTTTCCAAACTTCTCAAGGAATTCAACACGGATGACACCCCAAACCCCAAATGAGTCATCGACCTCAAGAGCTGAAGAAATATATGAGAAGATGAATAATATTCCTTACAAAAGCTAATATTCTTTGCAGGATGTTAATATTCATTACAAGAAGTTAATATTCTTTACAGAATATTAATATTTATTACAAGAAGTTAATATTCTTTACATTCAATCGGAACAAACCAAGGCTTTTATAGCCATAACCTAAAGAAGGAAAATCAACTAATAATCACAAAAGATTACAAATGATATTAAAGTAATTAAACAAAACTAGGAACCATCATTTATCAATAGCCAGAGGTAGGAGTAATGAAGAAGCAACAATGAGTAGAAATCAGATTTTGACCATACTGACAGATATGGACCATACTGATACGGGAACTAGAATCCCAAAATATACAACTCAAACGACGAATTCCAAAACTCTCTTAATTACCGAAGGCCAACCAAGAGGGAGTAATACTAACACTTAATATGAAGTCTGTACAATGATCCCTCACTTCAAATCCAATTATGTGCAAACAACCACACCAAGCTTTAGCCCGAAGATTTACTGAAATTTAAAGATCGCTACTTAAACAGTCGGATAACTCATAAGTCTAATACCTCAAAATCAAAAGTACACTGACTTAACAAGCGGTACCACTCGGATTAGGGTACTATCACAAGTTAGACTATCCAACACTTCCACTTCTAAGGCCCTTTGAGTCCCCACTCTTAACGAGAGTTTCTAACACTTAAGACCCTAACGAGTTCAAGGTTTCATTTGCAGGACTCAACAAATATGCCAATCCAACAGAATTTATAAGAATTTCAACGCAAGATCTTTATAATAATTACTCTTACGTGTAAAAATCTACTACCGTTTACTCCGTAGTTGTGTAAAGTATACACACTTGTCACACATATAAAAATCAATTTGAAAACTACTTGATCACAAATCAATCTAATAATGATGACGCAAAATGTGCTCGGTGAACTTTTAAAATGAACGGTTACGGTTCTAGCATGCATCTACTTATGTCATGCACACCAAGTAGTTTTCATGCATTAAAATAGTGTGCAACAGGTTGTTTATACAAAACTTAAAAGAGAAACTTCACGTAATCGAGTTCCAAATTTTTTCCATTTAACTATAAAATGACGTGGGATGAGATTTCCCGACAAGTCCCACATGCATCAGTTTATCTTCTCAAAACTTAGCAAAACGATATGTGCATGCGATTTAGTCGAAACATAAAATAAATTAGATTGGCTTCAAATTTCAAGTTGTACAGACAATATGCATCTTTATTCCAAAAGTGGTGGCTATAATGTCTTGCATACCAATAATCAATATAATGCATGTGTGTGAACCAATAACGATAGTAACTACATCCAAATTAGCACAAAACAAAGCATTACGATAAAATTGTCATGGTATTCGCATATACTTACTCACGCCAAAAAAATATAAACTAATTCGTACGCCAAATAATGTGTGATGAAATGTATTAACACAAAACTCAACAGAGAAATCATACAATATTAAAATTTCAAAAATTTCTCTTTTTGTTGCAATGACATAAAGTAACATTTCTCAATAAAAGTTGCATGGAATAAAATTCTCAATAAAACTCAAACACCAAAATGATGGAAGGTAACCCTTCATCCAAAACCTTAACATATGTGGAGGAGATCCAATGTTAAGGCCATAAATCACAGTCACTTGTCCAAGACCCTAAACAACTTTAAAACATGGATATCACATTATCCGAAAGTAGCGTTGGACAACAACGAAAACAAAGAAAGTGTTGACAAAGTTTGCAATCACCTGCAATAAAATAATTTCATGCATGTTTAAAATCATGGTTTAAAATCTTGTTTGTGCTAAACGTTTTTCCAAGATTTCGTAATACAACACACATGAAGATTTGAAACACAAGAAACAATTGATGCAATTTATTTTTATTATTTTTTTAAAATAAATTTTGTGCATGAATTTAGTCGGCACTCAACGTCTCAAAAGCACATTCCTCATATTCCTCCGGTCACACTATCGTCCTTCGGATGTTCAAACATCTTAAGGCAATCATCAAAGATTTCATCGGTTCACCTTACAATTTCTCCTCGAATATGGTCGATTCCATAAGCCTATGGTTCTAATCCAACCAACAAATTCGACCCGAAATGGTTCACTTAATGCAGTCATCATGCCTATTGTCACTCCAAATGACAAATACTAGAATCATTAACCTCTTCTAACGGTTACTCGCTTAGAAACTTCTTTGCTACCCCAACAGTCATCATATCAGAGTAGTCCAAGTACTCACATGTAACTTGTAGGTTCACCATAACACTGGCCAGGAACAATTATGAACGTACCGTACATGATCATCCTTGCTACTCTAGACGAGATTCCCGTTTCTAGTGACCCCATCAACCTCAGAACATCCTATCTTAAAGTGCGTAATGGTGCAAATTCGCTCTCATCCACTTAAAAGAACGCTAGTTTGAGTCTAGGTATCCAAAATCAACACCTAAATCCCTCAAACTTGTGCTCTGATACCAACTTGTAACACCCTCAAAATTGGAAAGAGCAACTAAATAAAATTTTCAATAAAATAACCACTTAAGGATAAAATTCCTTCTACAAACCATTCTTGGAATTACATCAAGATAAAACGTTATATTTTCAACAATTAAAACCTAAGTCATTCTCCAGGACTACAAAAGGTCGGGTGTTACTCAACCCCAAAATCACGTTGCT
The DNA here is from genome assembly GCA_033807775.1 of Saussurea involucrata. Lineage (NCBI taxonomy): Eukaryota > Viridiplantae > Streptophyta > Magnoliopsida > Asterales > Asteraceae > Saussurea > Saussurea involucrata. The sequence continues at coordinate 17,524,918 of CM066312.1, forward strand.
ATTCCCCAAATGCGGAAAACTTCACCAAGCTATTTACTTCTTGAGCACACAACTAGCTCTCCACTCTTCACAATGTCACAAGAACTACATCCCAACCGGAACCTGTTCCACATGCCGACAAATAAAAAGGTTAGGCTAACGCCTAGTGAGTTCAAGAGTTTTACCATGGTTATATAATTCGTAAAACGAGAGAGGTGCAATTTAAATCATGAGTTCAAAAAGGATTTACTTTAGATGAAAATCACCCATTTTCCAACGCATACAAATCCCGTGATGAAAGCTTTAATATAAAACGTTTCTCAAAATAGACTCATCCCAAAACCCACTAGATAAGTGAAATAGTATTTGATTTCCAAAATGATTGAAATCATGAATAAATCGTCATTATTCAAAACACCCCAAACGTTGATGAGGCATACATCACTGCCAATAAAATATGGAAAGCAGTCCATATAAATAAAATACGTCACCAAAAACATGGATAAAAATAAATACCCAAACAACACCTTCCGGTGACGGGGGAGACCCGATTCCATGGTTTGTGGCAGGACATAAAGTTAAGCCGTTTAACCACGTTATTGAACTAAACCTCAGATCGTGACGCTATTGTCTGCTTTAAAAAGTTCCAACTCAAGTCAGACTTTAGTGCCTGCTAGCTAAGATACACCTCAAGTCCCGAACCCAGCAACGGGTGGCACCACCGTATCCTCTAGTGCCTGCTGTGCCCAGCTACACCTCAAGGATTCACGACCTCGTTGCATGTTCAGTCTCTAGTAAGTTACACCTCAAGGTTTCCATTGAACCTCTATTGCCTACTTACTAGCATTCAAGAATTGGAGTCTCGACTCCTTACTTGATAACACAAGATGTTCAACCCTCGTGCACAAGTGTTAGAACATCAACTATAAACCCAACAAACCTCGGAGTACAACCCAATACGGTTCCTCTCCAAAACACCGGGACGCAAAATGCCAAAGTGGCGTACGTCCCAAAGTGAGAATACCAAGACTCTCCACCATATAAGCATGACCGACTCTTATGCCTATGGATCCAGTGCATTACGATCACTGTTCTAAAAGGCTCACCGCAACAGCCGCCATGACGCGTCGTGGCTTAAGGCTTGGGTCTCACGCCACGCTATGCCTGTGGCACGCCATGGCCTAATGTGCGATCTTTTGTGACGTGATACTCAATTTTTCTTTACGTTTTTAATGTCTTATTTCCTAGTTTTTAATATATAACCTAATTTAACTTGTTTATTATCATTAACTCGTTGATTGATAGTACAAAACATATACTTCTATATACAATAGTATATATGATATAGAGATTTGCCGCCATAAGTCACGCCTTGTTAAACGTCGTGGCCTCGCCGTGGCTCCTAAGGCCTAAGGCTTGGCCTCGCCGCCATGCCACGCCTCGCGCTATTTAGAACCTTGATTACGGTCTAAAAGTACATGACTCCACTTTAACAACACATGCACTGAAAACATGTACTCTTCAAATAAAATGCAATAAATGCAACTAACGACCAAAGCTCCACATACAATTATTAAAATCCAGACAAATGTCCTCAAGACTCATTAAAGTCATAAATCGAGCCATAAACTCAACCAAAACCAATTAATCACTCGTAAAACCAAATAATGCGTTAAAACGCATGTAAGCCATGTTTAGAAATACGCTCCCCGTACATGAATTACTCAACACCACTCTTAATTTAAGATACATCATTTTCCAAAGTACACGTCAAAGTGCATTTATACCCAAAGATTTACAAACGTAAGGTAAATCATTTGAAAGAACAATACTTAAGGTTCATCCATCCAAAATATCCAAATTACATCTTTTCTCAAACCGAATGGTTTACACTTTTAAAATATTCACAAGGTCAAAAATGACCCAAACCCAATGACCCACATGTTCATGCTATAAACATACCACCGCATAAAATTATGCACATTTCCATCAAAACACTAAAAATGTATTTTCACTAGATAACCTCCAATCATGCATTAAATACAAAAATACTTTCATTTATACTTGTTTTATCAAGTTATCCTAAAATCCCCAAAAATGGTTATTTTGCAAGATTTATAACATCAAATATTCCAAGTAATCAAAATCCACCAAATGATTCAACAATGAATATTTTCATGTAAAAACACTCCAGACACTTTTAAAATGAACATTTTGGCATGTACAACATTTTCACAAATCAACTTGAACTCACCTTGCTAGATTTAGGCTAAATCTAGATTTTCCCCAATCTTGAGCTTCCTTGGTGAAGGCTTTAGATCCATAAACATCCATCACTAGAAATCTTGTTTAGGTCATAAACAACCTAAAATACACCAAGAGTAACTCCCTAAAATCAGATCCATACAAATCTTGTCAAGATCTCAAATCTCCTAAAATACCCTAAATAGGTCAAAATCCATAATATGAGAGATACATCAAGAGAGATGTTCTAGAAGGTTAAAATGAAAGACTTTGACAATAATAAAGATTTAGAAGTTTAAGATGGACTTACAATTCGTTTTTAGGAATGAACCCAAAAACTAGATCAACAATGGTGGAAGAGGAGGTTGGAGAAGATGAAGATGTTGTTGAAGTTCCAACCATAACACTTGTACTCTAAAAGAAATGAAATTTCATAAATGTTTTACTAATGGAGAAAATAAGTATTAGGTATGAATGTTTGAGAGATGAAGTGAGTAGGTAAAGAGGTAGAGAGGGAAGAGTAATGGGAAGGATGGAGAAAATTTTTGGATAAGAAAAATGGGAGAGAGAGACACGTTCAAGATGGTTTAAAACAAAAGGAAGGACTTTGGTCATATAAGAGTAGGTGGGATGTATTAAATATATATGTTTATATTTTCAAATTTTTTTTTTGTTTTCTTCCATAATTATTCACCCAAACACAGATCGTTCAAGATTTAATCTAAGGGTTATCTCTAGAATAATTATTTTTATAAAACCCAAAAATAAACGTACCAAAAATCCAGGTGTTACGAAGATGGAGCGGGCGAGTGCCGAAAAGAAAGACCATATAAGAGTGTTCCACGTAACGGGTAATCCTTTTTACTGCATGAAAATGACCAGTTGTAGGAGCATGGAGAAATTGACTCACTTGGTTGATAGCGTAAGACAAGTCTGGTCTTGTAATAGTGAGATATTGAAGTGTCCCAATAAGTGAACGATACAAGGTAGGGTCGGTAAAAGGAACTTTGTGACTGTAAAGAGCATTGGAGGTAGAAAGAGGCATTTGGCGTCGAGTAAGAGGGCACGAGTGACAACATCAGTTGCATATTTCACTTGGCTTAAAAATAATCCTTCATCATCGTACGTCACCTCGAGGCCAAGAAAAATAGCTAAGGCGGCCCAAATCTTTAATGGCAAACTTCTTATTAAGAGAATCTTTTACGAAAAAGCATCCAAATGTTGAATGCAAAAGGGAATAGTATTACAACTCATAGAGGTTGTTAAGGATATTTAGGAGTGAATTTATTTTGGGCAACAATGGTGGATTTGAATATTTGAAGGCATGATCTACTGTTGAGGTGGTACGGGTCACCTATGGTTGGGAGGCAACCAAAGTCATGCGGCTAGAGGCTACCTTAACAAAGTTATATGTCCACTTTGATATAAATGTAGCGTATCGAAGTGGATATTGGATGTGAGAGTCAACATGGAAATCAACATAGCAATTTTGCCAGGTAGTTATCGGATGTCGTTTAAGATTGAAATGGTTCATAGACACTTCATTGGATAGAGAAAATGGTCGCTTCGATGGAACTGATGTTATTTGAGGCTTATATCATTAGAATGTTACCCTTTTGGGATGAATAGATGTCAAGACAGTATCGAACGTATGCTCCGTGTTGTGTGGTGTGTCTGGATAAGCTAATGTTCCTCACATAGTTTGAGTGTTGTGTGAGAAATAGAATTACATGACATTGACGTTCGGGGAATTCTTTGGTCAAAGTTTAACTATTGCAAGAGAGGACTGAGCTACCTTCGAGAACTGAGGAAATTCAATAAGTATTGAGTGTAGTATTTGAATGATTTGTGTAAGAACTAGATTTCGAGGACGAAATCGTTCTAAGGTTAGGAGGATTGTAACACCCGTAATTTTTGGTAAGTGAAAGTCACCCCTGCGCTTTTGTGGTTTCTAAGTTGTGGTTTTGAATTGTAACTTACTGCTTTTATTCCCTATGATAATCGAGGGTGTTTCGGATGAGAAAAAGTGGCTTTTGAGTTTCGGTACAGGTTGAGCGACCTTGCCATGTGATAGTGATAGTGTGTCACAATCACAGGGCACTGTCGCTGGTGGGAGGAATCCCACGGTACAATCTCAGTGATTGTGCCCACGATTGTGACATTATGTCACTATCGTGGTCGGCGCTAGGGTTTTAAAGATGCGATTTTCTCATTCTTTCTTTCATTCCTCACTTCTCCTACTTCACCCTTTCTCTTCAAAATCATTCCCTAAGGGTGCGTTTGGTACACTGGACTGGACAGAATAGAACATGGATCACTGTCCCGTATTTGGCAGGACATTTATGTAGAACAGACAGGAACAGGGTGGAACAAAGTGGAACAGGCCTGTTCCACCCCCACCCCATGGAACAAGCTGGAACAAGGTGGAACAAACTTATGCTTTACCAATATAACCTTAAAATAAAATATAATTCTCTTCTAAAACATCAAATACACGTTCTATTTTATATTTTATTCATTCTTTAAATTTTATTTATTGTATTTTATCTAATGTTATCTGTTCTGTTCTGTCCAGTTTTGTCTACCAAACGCTCAACAACTATTCTGTCTTGTCCTGTCCTGTCCTGTCCTGTCCCATCCAATCATGTTCTATCATGTCTACATACCAAACACACCCTAACCTCTAACACGAACCCTAACTGGATTTTTGAGCTTTACTCTTGTAAATCAAGTGTTCCTTCACCATCTAAGTTTGTAATCACAACCCCAAGTGCTAAATCAAGAGTTCATCTCCATTTCTTGAAATTTCTTAGTTTTGAGGGTTTTGCTTAAATCCTAGTGGTGAGTTCATCTTACTCTTTTATAAACCTTCATGCAATTCATAAATGTTGCATTTTTTTGTTCCTTGTGTTTCTATTCCTCAAATTTCGATTTGGATGATTTTGAGAAATTAGGTCGAAATTAGGGGTTTTGGTCAAAATGGAGATTTTGATATAAGATGTTTGTAGAATGATTCTAAGTAAACTTGGATATGTATGTTTATGTTTGGAAACTCGTGAATCTAGGGTTTGGAAGAATTGCTTGAAGATTAAGTTTCTTCAAGGAAACTCAAGCTTGGGGTAAAATCTAGATTTAGCCTAAATCTAGCAAGATGAGTTCAAGTTGCTTTGTGAAAACTATGTACATGCGAAAATGTGTATTTTGAAATAGTAATATGTTTACATGGTATTTATCAATGTGTTGAGTACTTGAAATTTTTTCATATTGGCAAATTTGTGTTGATAAACCTTATGAAATGTCTATATTTTTAGTTTTGGATACTTCGACGAGTAAATCTCAAATGTGTTCCTTTGGTGATTTATTGTACAAACGAAGTCTATTTGATGGTTTATGCATTTTGGTGTATTTGGTTTTATAAACCATTTGAAAAATGCATGTTATCATGCTAGGAGACATTTTGGAAATATAAGAGTATGATTTCATTTAGAAAAATGATTTTTCTCAACCAATGATGAGTTTTTAAAAATCTGGCCCCGCAGATAAAAATTTTAGGACCAAAATATGTTTTGGGGTAATCGTAGGGTTATTCAATTTGAGTTAATCATATCTTTGAGGTATGTGTTTGCATAAACGCCGGTTAAATGTGTTTCATTATTTGAGGACATGTGTTTCATTATTTGAGGACCTTTATTTGATGGTCCATTGAGTTTTGAGCATTTTGGCTCGGTTTTGACTTAAAAGAGTCTTAAGGACATTTGTACGGTTTAATAGCTCAATGTTCAGGCTTTGGGTATGATTTGCATTTATTGCATCTTATTTGAGAATTACATGTTTGAGTGCATTAGTCATTCATTTGGAGTCATGTAATGTTTTAGACTGTAATGACTGGACCCATAGGCATAAGAGTCGGTGTTGTTGCGTAAGTATGGGTTAAGATCCCCAAATTATAATTTGGAAATAATCATTGGTTATATGATGTAATTTCTAAATGAACAAGTTTGTCTTGGATGGTGAGATCCCAAGGTAAAGACCTGGATAGGGTTGATCTTGATGATTCTTTAAGCAAAAGACTTGGATAGAGTTGAGCTCGTTATCGCATTTGGACTAAAGACTTGGATAGGATTTATGTTCACAAAGACTAAAGACCTGAATAAGGTTGATGTCTACAATGACTAAAGACCTGGATAAGGTTGATGTTCACAAAGACTAAAGACCTGGATAGGGTTGATGTCTACAATGACTAAATACTTGGATAAGGTTGATGTCTACTATGACTAAAGACCTGAATAAGGTTGATGTCAATGACTTGTCCATCCTGGAGTATGCTTATAACATAGATACGTGAATTAACTTGGTGTTCTGCCACATTCTACGGAATCGGGCCTCCACCGTCATCAAAAAGTGTTGGTTTTGGATGTAGACTTTATCCATGTTTTCGGTGATATTTTGAGCATGAATTGTTATCCATAATTTGTGACTTTGTGTATTGAGTCGTATCCATATTTTTGGATGTTTTGGATCTAGAGATTATCCATGTTTTCAGTGACATTATGAGTATGAATGGTTATCCATGCTTTGTGGTTTTATGTATCAAAACTTATTCATATTTTGGATATTTTAGGTAATAGATTTCTATCCATGATTTCTATATTTGAATATTAAATCATTATTCACGTTTTGGGTGAGTTTCGAGTTTCAGAATTATATTTAAATGAACGTTTGTATTGAGATTTTTTTCGCGAACATGGAGAGTTTCGAAAAAGAAGTTGCTTTCATACTAAATGTATTTTATTTTAGAAAGTGTGATTTAAATAGCATTCTTCAGTTATCGTTTTATGCAATTGGTTAAACCTTTCAAATCCACTAAGCGTAAAACCTAACCCTTTTTATTTATCGGCATGTACATCAAGTTCTTGTTGGGGAACGGTACTAGCGACATGTGAAGAGTTGAGTGTTAGATAGATGCACGAGAAAGATGTAGTTATTGGGGGATGTCTTCCGCACATTTAGAGATAGCAATTGTTGATAGGTTTAGTAACACCCGACCCTTATTTAGTATTTATATAAGACTTGATTTGTTTGTTAAGGTTAAATCTAGAATTTCATTTGAGGTCTTTCACGTATTGATTTGTAGAAGGGATTTTATCCTTCTTTTGAAGTATTATTGTTTGTTAAGGTTAAATCTAGAATCTGGTACTACCGTTTTGCGTCGCCGCTTCGTCATTGGTGTTGAGTTGTGTTTCATCGACTAATCCCGACAACGTATTTCCGAATGTCGAACCATTATTCACACCGGCTCCTCCATCGTCAAAGTCCA